>LPNX010095326.1:0-144604 GCA_001517045.1 Pseudotsuga menziesii
ATCTGATCCCCTAGCTCTCAGTAACCGCTCGAACCCACAGGAATCACATGGGTTAGCGGTATGGGCCTCAAGGCCTAAAAGGAAGGGGACATTACATCAACCCCAACTAATAACCTCATTGACACCCACCAATCAACATGATTTACAGAGTGGCGGCGTGCTCCTATAGATGCAAAGAAATAGTAGACACATGCAACCCAAATTTGACTTATCCTTTCGTAATATGATTTGAGCATAAACAAAAATTTACAAGCATCTTTCAAATAAAGGTAGCCATAGATACTTACTTGAGAAATGAGGAATACAACTTAGTATTAGTATGCCCTTTGATAACGATTTGATGCAAATCGTCATTAATATACTCCCAAAAGTAGACAATCAATGGACCCAGAGCACCAGTGTGGGAATAGAAGGAATCTAGAGTGACATTGCTGATAAAAATCAAACCCAAATTTGGAATTCTTGTCAAATCAGATAGCTTGAACAATGCCAAGATGATGTTGAAACCATTGTTCCACTCATGTAGAAGTTCATACTTGTCAAATATCAAGTACACCACCTTTGAATAATATAATATCCCAACTTCCTTGCTAGAAGAATCATTGTCCCTCTTCCCTGTTTATTTTTGAGAAGGATCATCCCAACCAGAAGCCTTCAAAGCCCTTCTTGTAAATTTTTTGGAGGAAACCTTAAGGCTCTTTGCTGGACTTTTTTGGTATTCTTGTGAGGAAAACCCTTAAACCCTGAATCATGAAACCCTTTCTCTAGTATTTTATGGGAATCCTTGGGAGGAGATCCCATAAACCTTGGTTCGTCATATTTCTGAGATTCTATGGAACCATTTACCAAAGTATTTTGATAATTTTTCTCAATGGACTGAATACAGGCTTCTCTCAAATCAACAACAAAATCTGCAATTTTCTTGCAGCACTTCGCACTTCTATAGTTATTAACCTTCATTCTTCTGTGTGACACCAGCTAGTTCAAAATAGAATCAAACAACATATGAGGGTTAAAATAGGAACTATAGCTTGCATAGGAAAAAGATCGGCTTAGACGCTTGAATATCTCTAAAAATACACTAGTTTTTCCAGTGGAAGGGGGCCCATAAACAAGAAATGAGGTCATGAAATTCGTTGGATCCCCAATAAGCGATATGATTTCTTTGATTCATATCTAGCATCTGGGAAACCCATCACAGAGGCATTTCAGAATCTTTTCTCTGTTAAATATTTTGGGGGGTTCTTTGTGAACATCAATGGATTGAAGTGAAGACAAATAATAATTTGGTATAGTCTAGTTTATTTGCTTGACTGATGAAGAGGGATTACCTGCATTGTTTGTTGCAGTGTTCTTGGTGATCTGCATTGATGGGGTCGAATCATTTGTGTGGGGTTGTTCTGAGGATTTGAGATGGGGTTTTGGGATTGGAATGGTGATCTGAACTTGAATCCATTTTGGTGCAAAGAGGACAATGGCTATTTTTTGAATAATTCCTTCAACTTGATCTTGTATTGTCTCAATATATATACAATATGTATGTGTTGGAATCCTGGTTGTGTATTAGTTGATATTGGAAGAAGGGTTCAACGAATTGTTCATGCCTTTCCATTAGTGATTAGGGATTTCCTGTTGGCAGAATGTGGAAGAAAACTAAAAGGTGGGAAAATGCTCAAATAAAATAATATAGAAAGTATTTCATAATGTACTTGATAACCATTCCATCCACTATAGTATCCCACTGTCCTATTTCATGCCTATCTACTTTTTTGCAGTCTTTTCTTTATTTCTTGCATCTTCTTTACCTGACTTAGATTTAGGTGGTTCCTGAAATAACACCAGTCATCAGATAGAGTTGAGAATTTAAAATATTTAAAAAGATGATTTTGAAAAAGAACAGAAGATTTATTCCATCAAAATCTAGTGTACAAACCCCAAATTATCAACAACTCTTTTCTAAGTGGAAAATATCATAACCATGTTTGTAGAGAAAGCATGATATTTACCTTCTGTTTTTCTAGCACTGATGTATTTACAACAAGCTTGAAAAACGATTCCAAGATGTACATAAGATCTCAATTAGTAATAAAAATACAACTTAGTGTCTCAAACCTCAACAAAACATAGTAGAAAAATCCATACCGTCATTAAGATGACTTGTTCTTAGTAGATTTGATTTTCTCTATTGCCTGAGTCAAAAGCCATTAATTGAAAGTTGTGATTCAACATCTCTTTTGAAATGAAAAAGAAAAACTCAATAATTCTAATGAAAGGTGTGTGTTTTACCCTTTTTATTCTCTCATGATTAAAACCATTTTCATTTACAATAAAGTTTATCAATCCCTAAAGTATCAAAATTAATCATTGAAAAATGTCACTAAAATTTTAGTGCACATTTAATTGTCAAAATCAAACTTTTAAAAAGAACCTCTTCATGAATAGTCCACTTGAAGTCTAGTTGGATTTCTAAAGGGATGACAACTGGTTCCTTAAATAAACATCGAGCTCTCTGATATGGCCAATCCTCTGGCATCTGATACTTGTTGTCAAAAACATCTAACATGTTAATTATAATTTAAACACCCAAAAACATTCCAATTAGGTCAAAATGCTTGTCATACATCTAGACTTGCTCTTATGCACTTCCAATTCCACGATAAACCCCTTACCATTTAAATGCATAGGGAACCCATACAAAATGGTGGGTAACGGGATCAATAAGTGATAGAAGATCCACACTCTCTATAATTAGCCAAAGATGCATATTTCTTCATGAGTCCAAAAGCTTCATATTTCCAAGCTTTGTATCTATACCTAACCCTCCTATTGCAGCTGCAACATTCTCCCAAAATTCCAAAAAAATTCAGGACCCTCCCTTTGCTTGAATTTGTTCGATTTTCTTCTTTGATTTAATCTAATGATTTTTCAGAAAGACTTTCTTATGCTTGGATTGATCTACCACTTGTTTTAAAATTTTCTTCTAACGCTTGAAAAAATCCAATGTTTGATCAAACTTCATCGTTGCTTTTAAATGCATTTTCAGCATGTTTGAATCGGAAATTTATCTGGTTGGTGCTCCCACTGTTGCGGTGAAGTAGCAAGTCTTAGTTTCTACTTTTCTCTGATACGTTTCTTTCGATTTGCTGATCTTTTGGTTTACATCGGAATGATTTGTTGTTTCTTTTTCCACTCTTGCGGACGGAAAATTAGTGACTTGCCCGATTATTACTTTTACGTTTTGGATCTCGCTTTGTTATTTCCGCCGATCCTTAAGTTGTGGGCTTCGGTCATTGCGGCTGTGGAAAGCTTTATCTCTTCCGTTTGTCTAGTCGTTTTAAACCTTGTGTTGTGGAATGTCGCGTCCTTTGCATTTCCGCCATTGCGGATGAAAGAAGCACTAACCTTGCCGATCTCTTAGTCGTTTATCTTCCGATTCAGACCTTGTGTCGCGGGTCGTGATATCCTTTGTTCCTCCGCCATTGCGGCTACCTAAAGCGATAACCCTTCCGATCAATTAATAGTTTCTCCTCCGATAAAGACTTTGCCTATGGTGGAATAACTTGTCTTTTGTATCTCCGCCATTGCGGCTCCAGTTCTACTTCCGCTTCGATGATTTAAAAGCTCCAACTGCCGATGCGTGTTAACCTTTTAGTCGCGTTTTCCCTTCCGCCGTTGTGGCTGGGAAAGTCTTTTGGCTTCCGATGTTGATGATCTTTCGACTTTCGCTTGAGTGTTCTCCCACCTGCGGGTCACGTGTCCTTTTTCTCTTCCGTCGTTACGGCTAGGGCAGAGCTTTTAGCTTCCGATTCCAAGTGCCCTAAGCATCCAATGAGTTCTCTGTTCTTGTCGTTGGTGGCTTCTTGCGAACCCGCGGGTAGACGAAGTAGTGGTGGCGTTGGCGTTTGTGAATGTTCTTATAATAGTCATGTACATGATTTTTCTTAATGCTTAGCCGTTGTGATTGATATAATTTAATGTGGTTTGATTTTCTTGAAAACACAGTCCCAATGAATGATTAGTTGTTGTTTAATTGCAGGAGCACCCAAGAGATTTTCCAACTACCGCAGGCGAGGATCAAACCATAACCGGTAGGATCACCAGGAGAACAAGCTAAATAGAAGACAAAGCAGTAGCTACAAAGGCGCAGACCTAAAAAACTGATCAGTTACCAAATGCTTCATGAGTGCATGAAGCGTTTGGGGAACTGAAAGACATAGGATATTTTCTCGGATCCAGTTGAGGATTACTGCCGCAAAGAGGACAAAGAAGAATGAAGTTGGATGAAGAAAGAAGTGGTTAAAGCATGAAGAAGTAGAGATGTTGCTCAAGGAAAATAGGACAGCTAAGGTCTAACATCAACTAGATTTCGAAAGGACCAACTGATTACCGAGCCTAACTATTAAAAAAACAAAATAGAGTCCCAGGCTTGGGGAGTTCATCGGTTACCAAGCCGATTCCTTTTTATAAAGTGTTTGTAAATATTAATCTTGGTTTGAAATGTAATGTTTGTATGAATCATGACCACTCACAAAAGGACAAACTTGTGGGATTAAACGGTTGGGGAAGCCCAAAGGTCACCCCGGTGGGTAGCCCAAAAGTTTTGCCTCTATATAAGTATAGGAGATTTAGATAGAAGAGGGGGGGGGGGAATTTTTCCCAGTTAGATTTGTGAAGACATATTGTAAGAAGAACTATTTCCTTTTGCAATAGATAATTACAGTTTGCCTGTTGGAGAAAGCTTGGTGGAATATTCAAATGTTGTGCTATGGATTTGTTGAAGAGGAACTATTTCGTTTTCAGCTTTGTGTCCATTAAATATGAGACCGTTCTAACTCTTTGAACCTATGTTCTTGCATGAATGTTCTCTGGTTTATTTTATGAAGATTTCCACTATGAGTAATGAATGTTGTTCATAAACAATTGGCTATCTGGTTGTTCAAATATCTTTTAATGTTCATGCGTTTTGAAAGAAGTATCAGCTATCTGTGAGTTTTCATAATGCATGTACAAATTACATTACTCATTAATGAATGATAACTTTGCTCCCTAGGGATAGGTTGGGTAGTTAGTTGTAATTTCTTCCTGTGTGCGATTTAGATGCGAGAGAGTTTAAGACGAGAGGTAAGAACCTGCACATCACATTGTGACTGCTCCTCGTATTCTACGTCAATCTGCATGTTAAATAGGCACTTGCATATCATACTTAAGTCAAAAAATACAAAAATATACACGGTGGACCGGGCCGCAACCGGTAAAACCTTTGTTTTTGTTACTTTGACCTACGGTAGCCGGACCGCAAACCGGACGGATTCCCCATACCAAACAGTCATGAGCTAGTTGGGAACGTTGACTGGGGAGAATCCCTTACTGTTTTCGCCTGCGAATTTCCAGGCCTCAACACCTCCAAAATAACCTCCTCCAAGATGGTGGCCTTTTCCGAAAAAGGGAAATGAAACACATTTACAATTTTACTCTAGACAATAAAACTATTTACAATTCTACCATCATGGTGGGAAAATGTGGCCTTTTCTGATAAAGATTATTTACATATACTAGTTAACACTATAAAACTATTGACTGTTCACATGTAAACCATAGTGAAACACAATCATTTATTGGTTTGATTTATATTTTTGAAACATGAGTGTGATATGAACTAACACAGGAAAAATAAAGACTTTAGTTGCACATGAAAGTAATGAGGACAAAAATAAGGATTGGGAAAAGATCAAATGCTAAAAAAGGTGCAGGTCATTCCAGCTTAAACACTAGAAATGGGTATCAGTGTTGTCGCGGGTAGGAAGTGTGGGTCTTTCTAACTTGCAATGGGGAATTACAAGTTCACATGAGAACACAGAACTAGGACATTAGCATTGAGTAATCTCATGGAATACTGTACGATTCTACCGTTAATTAGTTTTGTGTAAGAGTTAGTTTCTAATGTTTATGATGTATCCTAGAAAGATGTACATATACCTAGTTTCCTATCAAAAGAAGGTGCAGGATTCAAGTGAGAGTATTCAAGTTATTACTTACTATATGTTGAATCAAATATTAAATAAAAAACCTTGTATGTGCAATCCAAAATCCCCTATTCCTTTATGGGATGCTACTGCATACTATGACCTGACTAATGTTTGTTGCTGATATTACAATATGGTAATGTGCATGAATGCATAGGTACCTAATGTTCATTATTCTCTATTGAATTTGGATATAAAAGTGAGTTGAGGTCAGTTAACTTTTGTAGTGGAAATCGTTTCCTTCATTTCCAGAAGGATGGAAAAGTAACCAAGTTCAATGTGTACTAGTTACTGGAAAGAAGGAAAGGAGCCTGGGGACTTTTCCTTGGAATTTTCCTTCACTGGGAGCTTCCACTCATTCACGATCACCACATTCCACCTCTAGAAAATTCAATTTCAGAAGCATCTGCACTAGTGTAGCTACAAAACATTAGTGATAGTACGAGCATCTACCACACAGACTTTTTGGAATGCAAAGTCTACCAAGCAACCAAAACAATCAGGATTAGAATCACTTTAGTTGTTTATGAACAAATTATCAGAGTTGAACACCTGGAGTAAATTGATTTTGTTACTCGTATTAGTTTATCTATTTTTTAAAACAAAACTTGAAAATTATGAGAGCATGTATACCCATTCTTTGTGACAAAAAGGATTTGAGAATAGAGATGATGTTGTAGAGATTACTCTTGCTTGGCTCACTTTCTTTCAGTAAACCTAGATGTTTTTGTGTTGTTATGAAAGTTCTTCTTGAGATAATTGACTAATTTTGTTGGAATATGTATTTCATCCAGAATCTTTTGTCGAAAACTATATGTTTCCTGGTAACTTTATGTCTATTGGAAATAATTGAGTATAGTCAGTCGACTTTTTAATCCCTTAGACTGACCCATCAACCAAAAGCTAGTTAATTATGCAACTGTCTGGTTTTTGGTTTTGCTTTCATAATCCAGGGGAGGAACTATGTAATGTTGGATAGTTTTGTAGAATTTTGTGGTAAAAAATATTGTTGATGCTCTTTTTGCTATATCCATCATTTCTTTATCTCCCTTGGATCTATGTGATCATTGTGCATTCATAGTTATATTCTTATTTTTCTTATGAATGTATATGGTTGAATGTAGGTTTATGTTATTCCAACTATTATATGTTGGATGGATATAGATTTTAATTTTCCCAGAATACAAAAAGTGTTTAGGTATTTAAATGATTTTACAGTGTTCTTATTTGAACTAATTTCTATGCATTTATCACCCACCCTTGTATGAGATGATGAAATAGCATTTGGAGAACCCACAATCTATCCCAATTTACTTCCTTTTGTGAATAAATATGTTTTGCAAGTTTTGAACAACTTGCCTTTTAATAGATGAAAAAATATAATTTAATGTTTTGTAGATTTTGGAATCTATTTGACGCCAAAAGTGTTTTTAGTGTGTTGCAGTGCTATTGCACTTTAGCAAAGGACATATTCAAAAGTTTACAAAAGCGTGGTTATTTTGCACCGCGTCAACACACGTGGATAAATCTAATAAATATATGGGTTAAATATTTTGATTGTTGTATCGAATCCTTTTTAAAGGGAGCTATTTATGTGTGTGTGGAGCAGGAGGAAAACAAGGACATAAGGTGGTATGTGTAAACATCTTAGAACACATTTCCTCGAGAAGGTTGCTAGTACAAATAATTTCATGGGTGGAGACCATGCCCTCTAGGTTTTTCAAACATGGATAAACGTCTAGCTAGAAATGCTTTATCCTTTTACTATTCTTTATGAGATCAACATATATGGAACGGACATAACTTGTATCAATAATATAGTGGAATTATGCATGCTTTCATACCAAATTATTGTGGTCTATTCTTCAGATATTTAATTTACCTCAAAGCAATCCAAGAAAATGACTCACCATGTAGTACTGAAGATGGTGTGGTCATATGATAGGTAGAAAAAATAGATTGTTAAGAAGTGAGGAATAATATTTTATTCAACTAAAGGGTGAAGCCTTTCATAACACGTGTAATGAATTTAGGGGATCTAGCAAGGAATCCTTTTGGTGTTGAGTGACTTGAGCTCTGCAGACAACATATAAAAACATGTCATTATAGAAGCATGGGTTATGAAGTTCGTAGATGTGAACTTAAAGAGAAAGGCTTCTACTAATTAGTTGTTTGGCACTATCCTTTATATGTTGTCTGCAGAGCATATAAAGGATATGTGAACTTACAATTTTGTACTAAACATCAACTAACTTGGAATTTTAGAGAAATGAATCTAACTAGATACTTAGGCTTTTAGTAATCAATTGTTTGAAACTACTAATCAAAATTGGCATTTAAAGAGGAAACTCAGAGGATATATAATTTATACCCCATGGTGCAAAGCCAAAAATACAAAATTTTGAATCTACAAGAGGTAAAATGATACCATCAAAGGGAGTTATAATAAGAAACACATCACAACCACATGCAAATTTCAATCAAAAACCTAAAAGTTATAATCCAATATTGTAGAATGCAAAAACAAAACTGTATATCTAAAATTGATATAGATCATTGAGTAGCATATACTTTTGGTATAACTAAATTTCTTCATATGTAAATTTTTCTTCTTACAATTTACATCATTCACATTTCGTTAGCTAGGAATTCAATTCTTCAAACACCAACTTAGCTCCTTTAATCCCTTGTTACTACATGGTTTCTCGAGCGAGAATGTCAACTGTTCTGCATTCCATGCCATTCCTCATTCATCCAAAATCCTAGTCCATTCGTGGATGAAAGACATTCTATTTTATTCATTATTGAAAATACAAGTTAACGCATCTTATGTAGAAATCAAATGTAATGGTCATATATCCTTTCATGGTCTACAATTTGCATAAGTATTCTGAGTTCGAGGTAGGTAATTCTGAATTAAGTTGGGAAGAATGGGGGGTTGTGCAATCAACTATGGTTATTTTATCGTTGCAGTTGTCTATTGCATAAGATAGTTTTCCTCACAAATATATTCAATACATAAATCTTGTTTGTCATTATTTCTATTTTACTATGATTTGTTGCTAGGTGGTTGGTTCATCTATGTTTCTGTTCAAAGGTTTTTTTTGTTTTACTAGAAAATATTGCTAAAACATTTTTTCCAAGGTCATTATTAAAGTTTCTTTTGGATCCACTTGCAAAGACTTTCTTAAATAATAAAGTAGTGCATTTTACAAAATAAAAATGAAATGTTGAACCCAGTTTTGAAGGATTTCTTACATTAAAGAAAAATGAACCACAACTCTAGTAAAGTCTAAAAAGATAAAAACACATATATCTTAACACAATCAAAGTGTTATTCTTTCTTCCTAATCTATTGCAGTGTTTCTTCCTGTTGTCTCATTTCAATTTATTTCAACAGTTGACGAATACGAATATCACTACAGAACTAATAGATAACAGCATGTGAAGTATATGACTATCATGTTAAATAATTACACCAAATACATCCCAGGTTAGACTGACCTATAGTTTATGTCCTTCTTTATCTTTACGACGAGATTCATTAGCCAAGATAAGTTGACGTGTAACTTCACGTTTTTTTATGGTTGTATTGCTCTTCGTGTTCCACTTCTTGTCTATAAACTTTGGTAGCATCAAGTAAATGCTTACAGTATTCAACATTGATGATTTTAAGGAACCATACTTATTTAAAAGTGTATAAATGTTGGTGAATATTACCAATTCTTAAAACACCGACTATAAAATGATTGGCGATATTTTTCAAAAAATATTTTTGTTTCCAAGGATTTTATATCATTTATATAATAATTTGGCGATTTTTAGGGTAAATATTTTTTACCCCATCAAAATTGGGCGAAACAGGGCATCAAAAAATGCAAAATGGCGAATCTTTTCTGGGAGAAAAACATGGAAAAATAGCCCACTAGGCTAAAATTCGCCCCTAAAATTATCCTTGGTATTCAACATGCATTTCTATTTTCTTCTCATCAAATCCATGTAAATAATGATTGGTCACTACAACTAGCTGAAAACTCAAAGTTTTTTTTTTTCTTTTAATTTTTATACTCCTTGACAAACCTATACATAATTTCATCGTATAAGACACGGATCTATAGAAACAATTCACAACCTCATTAATTCATACCAATAGGAATTTTCAACATATTTTAAGAAGCCTTAAAGTGAAACTACTACCAAAAGATAGCTAGCAATATGAGTCTCAAGATAAGGTCACATATATAAAGTTTGCATTAAAGTGAATGGGATGAAAAGTCAAAATTTTATAAAAGTTAACTGAGATGTAACACGTAAAACAATAAAACTAACTTTATAAAATAAACCTTATATTAAATAACTAAATCGTAACAAAGAAATTAAGAAAAAATAGCCATGGTGTGGGATGCAAGTATTACAAGTGCATGGATACAATCTTCTCCGATCCAGGAAATGCTAATTATAAATGGTCTACCTAGTTAAATTCAAAATATTGCAACATCTCAGATATTTCCCCTGTAATGGAATGTTTTCAAAAGTATAAGTATTTGATGTTATTTTTCTTTATATAAGTAAAGTTGTATTTAATCATATTGGAACAATACTCCTTAAGATAAACAACTTAAACATTTAAATTACACATATATGTGTGGGTAAAATAGCTCAACCAGTTTAATTGGAATCTTTCAAGGGGCAGTTCACCATAAAGTTTCTAGTTGTAGATTTATTATTGTTGGTTTGAATTGCTATATGTTTAGTTTTAATTTGAGAGTTTAAATGTGCAAGTTGTTCATAATTAGTGTTGCCAACAGAGTTTTCTCCAACAATTTAAATTGGAAAAACTCATTAACATGCAAAACAGATACATGCATCCCTCTACATGGATTCATGTGGAACAATTCTCCATTTTTCTTTTTCTTATGTATCAGTAATCATAATAAATTGTTGGAGCTAAAGAGAAACTTGGAATTCAAATAATTGATGTACATCATGACAGGTATGGGTGGTGATATGACATAATTTACTATCCCTTAATAGCTAATATAGGTAAAACTTGACAAGGTGTAATAAAAGATGACAAAACAAATCTATCAATAAAACCCTGACTATAATTTATGAAGGGAAGATAAGAGAAACTCTCATTCACGCAAAGCATTATATCTTATGCATGGATTAACTCAAAGAAGTTGGAAGTTTCTTGGGAACTGATAACAGACCCTAGGTATCCCACACCACGAATAAATAAGCATTTAAGGGCATCTTAAGTGTTCTATAGATGGAATTGAAAAGTGTTGAAGGTGGGTATTGCTTGCACACCTTTATGAAGGTGCATAAATGCAAGGGCCAATAGTATATGAAAACCCTAAGCTACTATATTATATGACTATAATGTGACTCATATAGTGACCAAATCATTAAATGTGACTAATACACTCACCGATCCCAACCCGTGATCACTTAGGGATAATAAATTCTCAATTTCCCTGCATGGAAATAAGTTCACAGGGAACTAAAATACCCCAAATCAATTCATGTTATAAAAAGGCCTACTATGAGGGTATATAAATAATGATTGTCACCCACAAAGTAAGGACGACATTAACAAAAAGTGCCAAAACATATAAGATCTAACAAAAAGGGCCCAAACAGGTGACATTTATAAAATTATCTAGTCCCATTAACCTACTTTTGTGGTCATTCGTTGGACATTAATAAAAATACCTTATCTTATCTTATCATAATGAATTCTCTGAAACTCATTCGTCAAAAAGATAATTAAGTGATCAAATGTAGTCCACTAATAATTGGTGTTACAATTTGAAGAAGATAAGAATTGAAGCACATGTCTAAAGCATGTCTATCAACATACAATAAAAGAAAATAATACCTTGCATGCAATTTACTAGTTATGATTTGTATAGGTTTCTTTAAGTACCAATGCAATAAAGTGAGACAACTTTTCCTTTTCTTGTAAAATTGATGAATTGGTTCCTAAAAATGTACAAAATCAAATACAACTTGCTATGCCAAAGATAAAGAAAGATAAAATTGCCTCGCCATTTTTTGTTGTGAATTGGTGGATGGTTCAACTAACAACATAGGATGCTCCTTTGGATCAATTAGCAAGTGCTCCCTGCAACCAAAAAATGTAGTTCCAATTTCCTTAGAATCAAAGCTACTACAACTTGGGCCTTGGCCCTTCATATAGGAAAATGTTTCACAAACATGACCAATCCATGAATGAAATATTAGCTCCAACATGAAACTAATGTAAGTCAACCTAAGCACATGCATGGCATCCAATTTCATCATTTGTGCATGTAATTAATATGAGCATTGTATAGAAATAGGAGACATTTTGAAATATTCTACAAGTGCTTCAATTTCTCACCTTTCAGAAAAAAAGGATGGATACAATTCATATATAGTTTGATATTAATGTATTAAAAGAAAAGGTATTTACCACCTATTCAAATATTCAAATTTTTTCCAATTTTAATTTATACCCAAACTTTACTATGTATGCCTATGTTTCCATATTGTTTTTACTATTGTAGCTGATCCTCCTCTTCATTAAATTTTATTTCATTATGTTTAAGCTAGTTGATGTAAATTCCCATTCATCTCCCAGATCCCTTTGCAAATTTAGATCTTGTATTACCTCCATTTCGTGTACCCATGTGTTTATGCTCTCTTGTGTGTATGCATCTATTAAGTCATAAATCCCCATTTCATTAAGTGAATTGAACAGAGGATATACTAGTTTGAAGATACCATTAACCCCAAGCTATATACCATATCCAATACTTACCATAAAACCATTCCCAGTTTTCTAAACAACTAAATTACCAATTAAAAGGTATGTTTTTTATGAGTTCCCTCCATACTATCGGGGGTCTCCTTGAACATGTTTTCTTTCTTATCTAAACCACTCTTCCATAGATATTCCATTTAAAACACTCTTACATAGATATTCCATTTTAATATGTTAATTTTGTTCACAACTCTTCCCCACACCCACTATATAGAGATCAACCTCCATAGACATTCAATCTACAAGTGGTAAATTGAAGTGATGGATATTTTTCAACCCCTACCCTCTAACTTCTTTTGAGGTTGCTAACCTTTTCCAATTTATCAATGGCTTACATTATTTAACCTTTTTCCATAACAAATTGAACAAAAACACTTCTTTCTAATTTTATTTAATATATCTTTGTAGATCTTAGTTATATTCATCTAGTACACCTATATGCTTTCCAAAATAGCCTTTACCAACACATGAAAACAATATATTACATTATACAAGCTTCCACCTTAAAATAACAAAATACAAACATCAATTAAATAATATTTTGGTTTTATATTAAAGCCAATATATTTTACCCATTAATCTAACTCAAAAAATACAATTTCTAGTTTATTTCTAAACTCTACCCATACCAATGATCCATGCAATCATGTTGTAAGGTATGTATGCTAGCGAGCTTCATGGTTTCCTAGCATACCATTGACATAAAATATTATTATTCTTGATATAATGAGTCTCAAGTTGAAATGGCTACATTTCTTTCCATGATCCTCTTGGATAAAGTACGAATTCATATTGGTTTATTGCATTGAAGGTGGGAGCATCTCTCTATATAGTTTTTCTCAAGATGCCCATCTGTCAACATTTAATGCACCATCCCTTTTTTTCTTGATATTTTGTCTTTTTGGTTTATATTTTGACCATTTGTAGCCAATTCCAATTCCTATGTTCCCAAATAGATCAATATATATTTGTTTCCTTCTTGATACTTTATGGAGTAGAAATAATCAGAGTTATGGCCTTACCGGGGTCCATTTCAGGATAGATCCTGATTTTGCATTGGCATCAAAATTGAAAATCACTTGTTTTAGGAATTAAGTAGTGTGTTTTGGGTGAAAACCTTGACAAAATGGGCATCACTCATTTATGTGCTACTAGTCTTCTTGGGATTTTTCCAATGCACTAAGGAAGACTGAAAATTTCAAAATACAGTTTATATGAGAAAGTTGTGTTTCTAATAAGTGGAGCTAGCTACATATGGTTTTCCATGATATTCTATAGGATACAATACCCTAACCTTAATTGGAAGGAAGGGATTCAAAACCCTAACCTAACAACTAAAAGAGGTGTCAAATCCCTAGTCACAAGGAGACAAAGGGGCTCTGTTCCTACTGCAATAGATTTTTGTTCCATAGCATTTATCTTTTCCATTCTATATAAAGATTTCAAATTATCTGTTCCGGGATCAATAGTGACTGACTAAAGAGGGAGGGATCCAGTTTCAAATTATATAAATGATTTATCCAGTTCCAAAGGAAAATTAGGATTCTCAACAATGATATTGGTTAGATTGATTGCTTTTCCAAACCACATTGTATTTCCATTACATATAAAAAAACTAACCAAAGGTGCATGTATACTTGTAACTCATAAAATGAAACATAAATTACAACAAGGATCCAAATGCAACTAATTTATAACAATATGCTAAAATCCACTAGCTACTAGAAACCAACAATAATGAGAAACCATTGGAGGACAAAAAATCTCCATAATGGGAAACTAGGTGTGCATTTTGCAATATTTTTGAAATCAGATGAACCTTATAATCTTAATCCACTTGTAAGTAATGACAAGATCTATGCCCTATCCTTTTCATTTGGAACACTTACAAAAGCCTCATGATCAAAGCAGTCAGGCCTCCAAAGTGCAAGATCTAAAGAATCAAGTCTATTTGTAGCCCCATTCACAAGAACATGTCCACAATTATTCATTCTAGATGTTTCTATGTTAGAGACTTGATCACAAGATCTCACAGTATGATGTGATTCATCAATGTAGATCAAACGTTGTCACAATATGGTGTTCCATCTCCTTTTGCAAAATTTATATCTTAGCACTAATACCATCAATTTCATCTATGAATATGATGGAGGGTGTTGTTTTCATGCTTTGGAAAACAAAGCACGAATATTCTCCTCCAACTCACCTCCCTAAATTGGTCTACAATGCAGCTGGAAGACTTCTCAAGGCTCAAAAGGATGACGTTTTCAGGGTTTTTTTATTGTCGTTTCAACCATTTTGGCACAATTTCCACTTCAAAAGACAATATTAGATCTATATATTGTCGTTCTCGGGTATGAACTGAACTTTGTGCATCCCAAGAGTGGATGTTAAGGTTGTCTCCATTCCTAGAATTTCTTCTACTTATCTAGAATTCATGGTTTTAGGGATGCTCCTTGTTATTTATATCCAAAACTTCAAAAATAATGTTGTTTGAGGTTAAATATGTGCCCATAATTACTTCAACTTGGAAGAGATGAGTTTTGATCATGAAAAGAGCTCATAAAGCTACCCATAATGACTTAAAGGTTAAATCACGCCCAGACTTGGCTTTTGGGGTCTGAAATTAACTCAAATCTATTTTTTTAGGTATGTTTACATCCTTTTTGTGGAGAAAAGCACCCAAAATTCATAATTATGATGTAAACTACTAATTGGGAGATTAGAACAACCCTTATTTGTGCCCAAAATGAAGGTATGGGGTTGTTGGAGTGCCTAGGTCTGCTATATGTATCCCTATCCATGCCCAAAATTGCTTAATTCCATTTCAAATCTTAAATTCAACCCAAAATTCCTGTTAGAACAGTAATACACCACTTAGTACCTTAATCTAAAGCCTTAGCCAATTTAATTTGCATTTATGCAGTAATATGCTATAGTTTGGACTTAGGGAAGTTAATCCAACATAATAACCAATTAATTTGATGCTTTCACACCTATAGGAGCACTCCAGCTCAGTCAAACCCTACATGTGCACCCTCATTTATGAGAAGTGCACTCTCATTCCTTGAATTGGGGAATTGTAGTTGACTAGGAGCGCTAGGGGTGGTTTTATCCCAATCTTTGGATTGTTGGAGCATTTAATGCCCACCTTGAGCCTCCCACTCACCTTATTTTACACAATCATGCATTCCAAAGAGTCATAATTTCTCTAGCATGCCTCATCCATGTCTACACCTCCATTTGTGACCATTTGGGCTGAGTTGGAGCGAGTTTGGCCCACCTAGGGGGGATTGAGGCCAAATTGGCCAATTTCATATGTATACTCATTTTTGGCTTCCTAATCCTCATGAATTGAACCAGATGTAATATAAACATGCTCTAAACATATTCACATGTTAGATAGTCAAATAATATCCAGTTGTTGTTCACACGGTGTATGTAAAATTGTTCCTTCTTCATGTTTTTTGTTGGTTTTTTCAAGTAATTCAATTTGTGTGACTCTATTAGGCTCCTAGATCTTATTGTAGATAAAAATTACCACATGTTATTAGAGCTAAGTGTAGTTTCAAATCAATCTTGAGCATTTGATTTTCATTTTTAGAGAATTTCCAGATAAAATTGAGTGTTTTTTGCAAGACTTTCAGCAAAATCTCATCACTAGTGCAAGCATATATGGAGTAGAACCACATCATTCTTACCCCCTTAAATTTATTCGAATGGAAGGAAGAAATGGTCATCCAATTGAGATCTAAGGGTCTCTACAGGGTTACCATGGGTACAAAAGTGGAGCCAAACTTTGTCGTGGAGAAGTCTAAGTACTTCAATAGGCTTGACGAAGCTTATGGATTGCTATGCCTGATTGTTTCAAGGGAAATCTTATTTCATATAGAGATTTTGACAACCCAAAATGAAGTCTGGGTTAAACTAGAATCACTCTTTGGGAAACTGATGAATCTAAGGGGACATCAGCTTGAAAACGAGCTCATTTTCCTCAGCCCAGCACATTTTGAAACCATCCAAGAGTTATTCACAAAGTTCAAGTCTCTAGTACTTCAGCTCAAGAAATGTGGAATTGAAAAGAAAGAGGATCAATTGATACTATCAATCCTTTCAAATTTAGGCCCAGAATTTTTAGTGTTTGTAAGAACCTTAGATTCTGGCAAATTGACACTTCAAAATTGGAAAATTCCAACACTAGCCATCTTCGTGGAGACCCTCACGCAGGAGCAGGACAAACTAGTTCAAATGGGAACCATAAAAGCTAGCAGAGATCAAGCTTTGGCCATGGTTGTTTTGAATGCCTCTAAGGTAAAGAAGAAGGAAAATAATTCGAAGCAGTTAGAGAAGAGGAAACCTGATAAACCCAAAACCACTTATGGGAGTTTGAATCCTCCTAAGGATAAGGACAAGAAGGGGAAAGAGAAAACCAAATCCACATATTTCCACAAGGGATGGAATCTAGAGAGCTCCTGCATGAAGAAAACCATTCATCAGATGGAACAGTTGCTGGAGAAAAACAACATCCATGTCCGAAATGGCGCGAGGAAAAAAATGGCACCTCAAGTTCAGAGAACAAGGAGACATGCCATGCCTTGGTAGAAGGTACTTATAATTCCTCCACCTTCATCATTGATTTAGGAGCATCTAGAAATATGGTTTCCACTAGAGAGCTCTTCTCCTCTATGCATTCAAATAGTGGCCCGACTATTCGAATGGGAGATGACTTTGAGATCCAGACCAAAGGAGTTGGTAGGATAGTTTGGAGCATGTATATTTTAGTGATGTGCTCTATGTATTAGATTTGGAATAAATTTTTTTGTTAGTGTACCAAATGACACATACAGGAGAATCAAAGAGAGTAACATTTACTCCTGACATGGTAGAGATAGCAGAAATCTCCTCCAGCCAAGTTGTGACAATTGGGTATGTGGACCACCAAGAAAGGAAGTACAAGTTTGAGAATATTTTCCCTAGTTCCAGTGGACAGGAACTCCTCTCTCATTCCAATAAAAACTCTAAGATATGGCATGAAATATTTGGACACATTAACTACAAGTACCTTCAAGCACTAAGCAAGGATGAGATGGTGGAAGGGATTCCTTCAATCAAATCTTCCAATGGAGCTTGCATTGGTTGTGTAGTTGGGAAGCATCCAGAGAGCAGCTACGAGAAGGGGAAGGAAAGGAGAGCCACACAATCACTTGGATTTGTACATTCATACCTCATTGTTACACTTACCACTCCCTCTTATGGAGGATCAAGGTATGTACTCACGTTCATTGGTGACTACTCGATATTCTGCTAGGTATACTTCCTAAAATTGAAATATGAAGTATTTGAGCAATCAAAGATTTGGAAGGCCTTAGTGGAAAACAAAAGTGGGTAAAGGATTAAAATACTTAGGAATGACAATGGAAAATAATATGTCAACAAAAATATGCATCATCTTTGTGAGTAATGTGGCATTCAAATGCAACATTCAGTCCCCTACACACCACAACAAAATGGTGTGGCAGAGAGGGAAAATAGGGCTCTCAAAGAGATAGCCACATGCATGATTGAGGAAAGGGATATAAGTCCCAAGATATGGGCTGAGGCTATCAATTGTGCTGCATATATACAGAACAAGGAAAATTTTATAAATTAGTCAAAGGAAAAACTCCCTACAAGGCATGGTTTGGCCATAAACCAAATGTCTCACATTTCAGAATTTTTGGATCAAGAGCATGGGATCGAATTCCATCAAAAAAGAGGAAGGATTTACAGCCACAGAGTAAGGAATGTATCATGGTTGTTTATGGTGAGGACAAAAAGGGTTATGATCTCTTTGACACATCCACACTCAAGACTTTCATTGAGAGGAGTGTGGCATTCGAAGAGGAAATCATAACAGATTTTGAGCTTGCACCGAGGGAATGCTCTTCTCCCCAACACTATGATGAAGTAATGATTCAAGATATGTTTTTTCTGATAATTCTGATAATAATATGTATGAATATTACATTTTTGTATATTAATCACCTTCAAGGCCCAAGTAGGCTGAGAAAATAATACAAGCTGCAGGGGAATTGGCAGGCAATCCCCTAGAGCCTAGGAAGACAAGATCCCAATATTATAATGCTTCCTATGCAAGTGAAATTACTCTTGCTGAGCACTGTTATATGATGATTGGATATGATCCATATTCATAGCAGGAATCTTGTCATTACCCAAGGTGGAAATAAACAATGCAAGATGAATTCAATTCTCTCCAAGAGAACGAAAAATGGGAATTGGTTCCCCTTCCTCCCAAGAGGAAGCTTGTGCAATGAAAGTGGATCTTTCGAACCAAAATTGCTGCAGATGGTTCATATGTTAAGTAAAATTCCATATTGGTTGGTAAGGGCTACTCTCAATTACAAGGTGTGTACTACACCGAAACCTTTGCACCGGTTGCAAAGATGGATTCGATAAGACTAGTTCTAGCAATTGCAGGTAGTAAAGGTTGGAAAGTGCACCATCTGGATGTAAAGAGTACATTATTACAAGGTGAAATAAAGGAGGATATATGTATGCAGAAACCTGAATGTTTCCAAGATTACCCTTCACTTTTTTGCAGGTTGAAGAAATCACTTTTTGGACTTAAGCAAGCCCCCAGGGTTTAGTACGCAAAAATGGATAGTTTCTTGCTCTCAATTGGTTTTATTCGATGAAAATATGATCCAAATGTGTATTTTCATAAAAATGATGTTGTATTGCAGGTTATTGTACTATATTCAGATGATATATTAATTACAGGGAGCTGCAACAACCAAATTGGATCAATCAAGGAATCCCTACACGGTGAGTTTGCAATGACAGATCTAGGATTGCTAAAACAATTTATAGGATTGGAAATTGAGCAATATGAAAGAGGAATCATGCTGAGTTAGACTAATATGATTCAGACCTGATAATACATTATAAGATGGCTGATTGTAAGGCAGCCAAGTTCCCTTTTCTTTTTGGCATAAAACTAGGTGAATTTGGTGATTCTCATTTGGTAGATTGTACACTGTACAGGAAGCTAGTTGGTAGTTTAATGTATCTTACACATACCAGAACTGATTTTTCTTATGTTGTTAGTATTGTAGAAAGGTATATGCAACAGCCACATGATGTCCATTGGAAGGAAACCAAAAGAATCCTCCAATATGTCCAAGGAACAAAGAGTTTTGGGGTACATTATGTAGCTAGTTCTTCACTTGAACTAGTTGGATTTTCTGATTTGGATTGGGATGGAGATCCAACTGACAGAAGTCCACTTCAGGTTTTGTTTTCATGATTTCTGAAGGTCATATTTTCTGTTCTAATAAGAAACAACACACAATTTCTCTTTCTTCAGCAGAGGCCGAATATAGGGGAGCAGTGAATGCAACTACACAGTGTGTTTGCTTGCAATGAATTCTTCAAGAGTTTGGTGTTGTATTTGATTCTCCTAGCAAAATTTGGGTGGATAATCAAAGTTCCATCAAGATATCTACTAATCCAGTTAAAAGGTAGAGAAAAAAACACATAGAGATCCATATGCACTACATACGGGGCTTAGTGCATGATAGGGTGATTTCCTTGCAGTATTGCCCATCCACAGAGCAAACTGCTGACATATTCACCAATGATTTTACATAGAAAACATTTACATACTTGAGATCATTGCTTGGAGTGAGTGATGGATGGTGATTTCATCCATTCACTTATAGGTTTTCAACCCCATTTCCATTTTAGAGGGGAGGTTTTTTCCCATGAGGTTTTCCTCTTTTCCTCATTTTTACATGGAAAATAAATTTTTGATTGTATTGAGGTAACTTGAGCCTTTGTTTCCAAGGCCTACCGTAAAATTTTCATGAGTTGTACTAAGTTATGTTTAAGGGGGGTGTGAGAAATTTGAACCATTAAGTGAGTAATTCAAACCACAAGTGAATCTAGGAGCATTAGTGAGGTTCAAAAATCAAATTTGGGTGCTAGATTCAGCAAAAACCATCAAATTACAGTTAAATTACACACAATGATAGTTGTAAACAAGATAATTTTGGACTTCATAACTCTGAAATTGTTAATAAAAGGTTTATAAATACATCATAAGATATTTCAATGGCTTTGGAAGCCAATTGTGAGCAAAAATCCCAAAATTTCCAAATTGGCATCAAACCCCCCTAGGTGGGCCAATCTCGTCCCAAATCTCTCCAAATGGCCATTAATTGCTGAAGTGGCATGGATGATGTCTTCTGGGTCAATTATTACACCTTGGACAGCGTGGGTGTGGAAAAATGGATGGTTTAGACTCTCAATGCAACATTAATTGCACCAAATCAAGCTAAATTTAGGAAAAATCCCACTCCAGCGCCCCAAGTCAACTTGCCTGTCCACATTCAATGAATGGGAGCACAACAAAAATGATGGTTGTTCATATGTGGCTGGATTACTAGGTCGGAGTACCCATGTAGGTCATAGAACCTCAACTTTACATGGCATATGTCCACTTAAGCACCCCTAGTCCACCTCATAGTATATTAAAGCTTAAAAAAGAAATAAAATTGACTAATTAGTGTAAATAAGGTACTAATTATGGATTAATGTTCTAACACCCTCCCTTAATCCAACAACTAAGTATTCTCACAAAATTATGAAGGCCTTGGCAACAATGGCTCAAGTCACCTCAAGTACATAATCAGAAATTTCAATTTTTATTTGTCCATGTGAAACCGAGGAAAGAAGCAAACCACATGGGAAAAACCTCCCCTTGAGAATGGACATGGGGCTGGACCTGCAATTATATAACAGAAAATTACCATCCTTCACCCACCCCAAGAAAATATCTCAGGCAAGTGAAGGTCTTCTCAGTGAAATCATTGGTAAAAATGTGGGCAGTTTGCTCGGTGGATGGGCAATACTGCAGTGAGATCACCTTGTCATGCACTAAGCACCAAATGTAATGCATGTGAATATATATGTCCTTTTTTCTCTGCCTCTGTACTGGATCAATAGATATCTTAATGGCACTCTGATTATCCACCCAAATGTTGGTTGGAGAATCAATTGTGACACCAAACTCCCGAAGAATTCTCTGCAACCAAACACACTGAGTTGCAGCATTGACTGCTTCCATGTATTTGGCCTCTGCTAATGAAAGTGAGATGGTGTGCTATTTCTTACTTGACCAGAAAATAGGACCCTCAACAAACATGAAGACAAAACCTGATGTTGACTTTCTGTTAATTGGATCACTGGCCCAATCTGAATAAGAAAATCCATCTAGTTGAAGTGAGGAACTAGCTGTGTAGTGCACTCTGAACTTCTTAGTTCCCTGGACATATTGAAGAATTATTTTAGCAGCCTTCCAATGGAGCTCATGTGTCTGGTGCATGTGTCTTTCTACAGCACTACAGCATAAGACAAATCAGGTCTTGTATGAGTGAGGTAGAGCAAGTTGCCCACTAGTTGCATGTAGAGTGTGATATCCACCATTGGGGAATTGCCAAATTCATGCAATTTAATACCAGAAAGAAAGAGAGACTTGGATTTCTTACACTCAGCCATATTAAAATTATTCAGCAGGTCTGAAGCATACTATGGCTGACTCAGCATGATGCCATTACTATTTTTCTCAATTTCTAAGCCCAAAAATTGCCTTAGCAATCCTAGGTCTGTCATAGAAAATTCACTATGAAAAGAGTTCTTAATTTGGTCAATTGAATTGGTGCAGCAACCTATAATAAGAATATCATAAACATAAATAACAATGACCTAAAACTTAACATCATTTTTCTACAAATACACATTAGGGTCTGATTTGCATCTTGTGAAGCCAATCGAAAGTAAGAAAGCATCCATTTTTGCATACCAAGCCCTGGGGGCTTGCTTGAGTCCATACATTTATTTTTTCAGCCTGCATACCAATGAAGGATCCTCTTGGAAATATTCAGGCTGCTGCATATATATCTCCTCCTGTAGTTCACCCTGCAAGAAGGCACTCTTTACATCCATGTGGTGAACCTCCCAACACTTACTAGCTGCTAGTGCAAGAACTAGTCTAATTGAGTCCATCTTTGCAACCGGTGCAAAGGTCTCTATGTAATCAACTCCATGGACCTGAGAATATCCCTTAGCCACTAACATAGCCTTATATTTTATATCAGAACCATCGGCAGCAATTTTGGTCTGGTAGACCCATTTACATTGAACAACTTTCCTCTTGGGAGGAAAGGGAACCAATTCCCATGTATTGTTCTCTTGGAGGGACTGAAGCTCATATTCCGTTGCTGACTTCCATCTTGGGTCTGTAAAATATTGCTGATATGTTTGTGGGTTAGAAGTGATGAGCATGTAACAGTGCTCAGCAAGAGCACTATCACTTGCAAATGAAGCCTTACTAGTTTGTGATGTAGTTTTCCTAGGCTCTTGGGGATTGCTTGTTGATTCCCCGACTGCTTGCACAATTTTTTCATCCCATTTGGGCCTAGATGGTGAGTCATCTACAGAAATATCATATTCAGCAACATTCATATCAGAATTATCAGAAAAAATAGAGCATGTGTCATCACTTACACCTTCGAATGGTTGAGGAGAGGAGCAATCCCCCAGTGCAAGTTCAAAGTCTGGAATTGGCTCTTCTTCGAATTTGACACTTCTTTCAACAACAGTTTTGTTAGTGGATGTGTCAAAGAGATTGTACCCTTTGGTTTCCTCACCATATCCAACCATGATACACTCCTTGCTTTGTGGCTGCAAGTCTTTCCTCTTCTATGAAGGTATTCTTGCCCATGCTTTTGTCCCGAATATCTTGAAATTTGAGACATCTGGTTTTTCACCAAAGCATGCCTCGTAGGGTGTCATCCCTTTCAATAGTTTGTGGAAGGCTTTGTTTTGAATGTGAGCAGCATAGATGATGGCTTCAACCCATATCTTGGGATTAAGTTCCCTCACTTCTATCATGCAAGTTTCCATCTCTTTGAGAGATCTATTCTTTCTCTCTGCCACACCATTTTGTTGTGGTGTGTAGGGAGTTGAGTGTTGCATTTGGATGCCACACTCCTCACAAAGTTGATGTGCATTCTTATTCACATATTCCTTTCCATTATTAGTCCTAAGGACTTTGATCTTCTTCCTACTCTGATTCTCTACTAGTGATTTCCAAACTTTGAGTTGCTCAAACAACTCAGAGTTTAATTTCAGAAAATACACCCAGCAAAATCGAGAGTAGTCATCAATAAATGTAAGCACGTACCTAGATCCATCATATGAGGGAGTGGGTAGTGGACCAATCACAAGCACCGACCCAATTTGTCATGTTGCTCTACTGGCCTTCCCCTTCTCGTAGCTCTGCTCATGATGCTTCCCAATCACACATCCAATGCATGCTCCAGTAGATGGCTGAATTTGTGGAAGACCTTCCACCATTCCTTCTTTGTGCAATGTTTGGAGATATCTGTAATTCATGTGGCCAAACCTATCATGCCATAGTTTGGAAACTTCATTGGAATGTGAGTGAAGTGCTTGATCAATGGAAGTAGGGATGAAATTAGAGAATTTGTACATTCTCTCATGATGATCAACATACCCAACTGCAACAACTTGGTCTGTTGAGATTTCATAAATCTCTACAGAGTCAGGAGTAAAGATTACTCTCTTTGGCTCTCCTGTATGGGTCATTTGGTAGACTAATAGAAAATTTGATGCAAGGTTCGGTACATACAGTACATCACTGAAGAACCCATGGTCTAAATCAATTCTCCCAATCCCTTTGGTCTGGAGTTCAGAATCATCTCCCATTCGAACTGCTGGGCCAGCATTCGAATTCATGGAGGAGAAGAATTATATGTTGGATACCATATGCCTAAAAGCACCTGAATCAATAATAAAGGATGAGTAATTAGAAGTACCTGCCACTACTGCATGACATTTCTCCTTAACTTCACTTGAACTGGAGTTTCCATCTTTCTTCCTAGTGCTGTCAGGAACTTGAATGTTGTTCTTCTCCAGTGGTTGCACCATGGTGTTTGTGGCTTTCTTCATGCATGAGATTTCTATATGCCATCCCTTGTGGCAATAAGAGCATTTGTCCTTCTCTTTTCCTTTTTTATCCTTTTCCTTGTGTGGATTCGTAGCTCCCTCACTGGATTTGGGCTTTTTTATTTCTTCTTGTCCGACAACTTCGAATTCTTGGACTTGGTTTTTCCCTTTGCTGAATTCGAAACCCCCACTGCTAGTGCTTGATCTTTGGTCTTGATGGAGCCCATTTGTACCAATTTGTCCTGCTCTTGAGTGAGTGACTCCATGAAACTTTCCAGACTTGGCATTTTCCAGTTTCAAAGGGTGAGTTTTCCTAAGTGAAATGTGCTCACAAAGATTAAGAACTCTGGCCCCAACTTCGAAAGTATAGACAAGAACAGTTGATCTTCCTTCTTCTCAATCCCACATTGTTTTAACTGCAATAAAAGTGATTTGAACTTGGTGAAGAATTCCTGGATTGTGTCATAGTGCACTGGGCTCAAGCTTATCATCTCATTCTCAATATGGTGACCATGTAGCTCATCAATTTTGTCAAATAGAGACTCAAGCTTCTCCCAAACCTCCTTTGGTGATGTCAAAATGTCAAGGTGAAAAAAAAACTCTATTGAGATGCTCAGACACAGCAAACCATATGCTTCATCCAATTTTTTAAAATACTTACCTTTTTCTACAGCAAAATTTGGTTCCACTTCAGTGCCCATAGTAACTCTGAAAAGCCCCTTGGCTCTCAATTGAATCACCATCTCTTCCTTCCATTCAAAGAAGTTGAAAGGTGTTATCATGATGTGGGTAGCCTCCATTAATTCCTGCGCTGATGGTGGTGAAATTTCTAACTGGGTTACACTCAGCAATTCGATTTTATCTGGAATTCACTAACAAAGCAACTCAAATCCACTAAGAATTTGGTCTACAACTCAAAAATATCCAACCAGCTCTGATACCATGTGAGAAATTTGAACTAGAAAGTGATTAATTCGAACCACATGAGAATCTAGGAGCATTAGTGAGGTTCACAACTCAAATTTGGGTGCAAGATTCAGCAAAAACCATCAAATTACAGTTAAATTACTCACAATGATAGTTGGAAACAAGATAATTTTGGATTGTATAACTCTAAAATTGTTATTAACATGTTTATAAATAAATCATAAGAGTTTTGAATGGATTTGGAAGCCAATTGTGAGCAAAAATCCCAAAATTGACAAATTGGCATCAAACCCCCCTAGGTGGGCCAATCTCATCCCAAATCTCTCCAAATGGTGAATTGATGAATTGGCATGGATGATATGTTCTAGTTCAATTATTACTCCTTGGAAATCATGGGTGTGGAAAACTGGATGGTTTAGACTCTCAATGCAACATTAATTGCACCAAATCAAGCCAAATTTGGGAAAAATCCCACTCTGGCGCCCCAAGTCAACTTGCCTGTCCACATTCAATGAATGGGAGCACACAAAAAATGATGGCTATGCATATGTGGATGGATTAATAGGCTGGAGTACCCATGTGGGTCATAGAACCTCAACTTGACTTGGCATATGTCCACCTAAGCACCCCTAGTCCACCTCATAGTATATTAAAGCTTAAAAAAAGAAATAAAATTGACTAATTAGTGTAACTAAGGTTCTAATGATGGATTAATTTTCTAACATGTGGTGTTATAACATTATTCCAACACTTAGTACCTTAGTCTAAAGCCTTATCCAATTTTATTTTCATTTATGCAGTAATATGCTATATATTGGACTTAGGGAAGTTAATCTAGCGTAATAACCCGTTAATTTGATGCTTTCACACCTACAAGAATGCTCCAGCTAAGTCAAACTATACATGTACACCCTAATTTATGACATGTGCACTCCCATTCCTTGAATAGGGGAATTGTGTTTGACTAGGAGCGATAGGGGTGGTTTTAGCCCAATTTTTGGACTATTGGAGCATTTAATGCTCACCTTGAGCCTCCCACTTACCTTATTTTTCACACCCACACATGCCAAGGAGTTATCATTTCTCCAGCATGCCTCATCCACGTCCACACCTCCATTCATGACCATTTGGGTTGAGTTGGAGCGAGTTTGGCCCACCTAAGGGAGATTGAGGCCAATTTGGCCAATTTCACACGTAAACTCATTTTTGGATTCCTAAGCCTCACAAATTTAACTATATGTAATATAAAACTATTATAAACATATTCACATGTTATAAAATCAAATCATATCCATTTTCTGTTCACACCGTGTATGTAAAATTGTTCCTTCTTTATGTTTTTATGATGGTTTTTGCAAGTAATTCTATTTGTGTGATTCTCTTAGGCTCCTAGATATTTCTATATATCAAATTATCACAATTAATCCAAATTAATTCACAAAAAATTATTCCAGAAAGTTAGTGCAAGGGATATTCATTTCCTTGTCAGGTAAACTCATTCTGCTTACAATATAATGCTTATAGAATGCATGCAACAAGCAAGATGCTAGCAATATCAGAGTTCTTATTTTCTATCAAAAATGTTGTGGTAATTAGTTGGTATGATTGGTATTATAGCCCTTACAAATCAAGGCACTTCAATGTTTAATGAAGTGGCCCCATATGTTGTTGCCCCTCTTTCTTGTTTATCTGTGTTTTATGAATTATCTAAGTCTTGTTATAGAGGTTGTGTGAGTGTATTTTTTTTTAAGGAATTAATGGATCCTCTTTCCCATGTATGAGTTTTATCCAATAATTTTGTGTTATTTGCGATGAACATTCAATCCCACAAATGAATTAGATTCCATAAGATATTGTGAATATACCTTTATCCCATCTGAAATACTACCATGAATTCAATGGATAATTCAAAGTTTGCATTGATAAGTTAGCTCAACTAGTTGTTGTGAATGTTGTTGGGAATTTTGGCTAGTTTTGTGCCAACAATAACTCGATTTAAATCCTTCTAGGTTAGGTGCACTAGTCTACCCCAAAGGGTTTACTAGGAATTCCATCCATGACTATGAGAAAACACCCCTTACTAATTGAAGCATGGAACCTACAACTTTTTAGGGAACCTACAACATGATGCATTGATTACCAGCCTCGTGAGAAAACTAATTGAGTGCCTATTGAAATTCCACTAGTTGGAATGATATAATATATCATCATAGTGAATAACTGGCAAAATCAATGGGAGAAGAAAATAAGCCACAAACATAAAAGAAAGTGATTCAGTTGGAAAACAAGGTGAAGGTATGTTCTATATTTCCTAAGGAAATTGTCCAAGACTGTGCAACATTTGGTGGCCACCCAATTGAGGGCCCTCTTTCCTATTTTGTGGAAATTTCCCATTGTTAACAATGGTGTCATTCTTTGCTTCCAATGGCTTCAATTCTTTTCTTCTTCTTCTTGTATATGGGGTTTCAACAGTGACACAATAATACCCTTCATCTTTTGCTTCTCACTTCACATTTTCGCTAATATTATACTGATATAGAAAAAAAAAACACCCCATTTTTCTTTTCTTTTCTTTTCTCCTTTCACCCAGGGTTTCATTGTCACCCTATACCATTACCTCTATTTCTCAATTCACTTTTTGGCTAATATTGTAATGATATAAAAAAAGGCCTCATTTTTCTCCTCTTATTTTCTCCTTCTGCTTAGGGTTTCAACAATCACCCTATAATACCATGAGACCCTTAACTTTGCTTGCCAGTTCACATTTTAGCTAATTTTATAATGATATAGATAGCAAAAACACCACATTTTTCTTCTTGTATTTTTTTCTTATACCTAAGATTTATGTAGTGACCCAATAATACCTTTCACTCTGCCTCTCACTTCACATTATGGCTAATATTATATAGATATACATAACAAAAACACCCCATGTTTTCAGTTATTTCATCCAAATCATAATGGTATGGTATGTGTCCATACACAACTACAATTTTTCATGAAGTATGCTTCCCAAAGTTTGAAAATCATTATTTTATAAAGATAAGTTTAAATATTATATTTCCATCTAGAAATATACCTTTCTTTTATCTAAATGACACTTTAATATCCAAGACAACTTGTATATGGAAATTAAGGAATAGACTATTAGATGGTGTGAAAATGGCCACTTGTGATAGAAATGATTGTCTTGAAACTCCTCTTTTGTAAGATTTTAGTTCTAAGCCTATAGGAAGCTTAGGCTTCCTTTGGGTTTAATGTTGACATGTTTCAATAATACTTGAGGCATGATTCAATTAATTGGTTTGAATTTATCACTCTTGAAATGGAGAATGTCCTCAATACATGTTGCACCATTACAATATGTCTGCACACAATTAGGAAGGACAAGGACATTCCTCAGTTTTGATTTTAGGAAGTGATCTAATCAGTGATAGACTATATCTTCTTGGTTTAGTATATGTTATGACAATTTCAAAACTCAAGTCTTCAAAGCTATGAGTTGGTCCATTAAACTTCTTTGGGGAAGGAGTCTATAAGGGTGACTATCAATTCTTTTTTATTTCATGGACAACTAAAAGGGAATGAGAGTTTTGAAATAATCCTACTATAGTGGAAATATGCAACAAATGAGGGGCATACCCTCTATGGAAAAATTGGACAATAGGTGCAAATTAGAATTTATGAACCTCAAAAATTCAACATGTGGGAGAAAATCATAAGAAGTGGGTGAAGTTTGGTAACAGGCATGGTTTCTTGAGGAAATTGAGTTGAGTTAAGATGAAGAATCTATCAAATTTGGTACTTGGTATAGAATTGTAGGGAATTTCACCATAGCTTAAGATCATGTACCCTCTAATTCTACACTCACTTTATTCCCTTAAACATATCGATTCTCCACTACTATATTATTAATGTTTTATTTCACCCACTTATTTTTAGGTCTAACTAACCCCTTCCTCAAAAATACGTAGAAGTATTCAAGGTGTCCAAGATATTTACAATAACCACATTGAAAATAAAGTTTTCAGTAATCTAAAAATAATAGAAAATTCCAATCTCCCCACTCTATCTCAAATTCAATTAGTAGTCCTTCCCCAAAATCAAGTTTCACTAAAATTAGTGCAATTATTCTATCATGTTTTTCCAACCACACATCTTCATAGGCTTTAAATTGGCCAAGGTTGTTATCTCTTTCAATTTGGGAAAAAAATGAATATTGAGAGAGTTTGGTGGTGCTTCTATCTTTGGCTTGACGTCAAGGCTTTTGATGTTGGTTTGATTTGCCGCCACCTCTTTATCACCTTGTTAAGGATGTCGCTCTCTTTCCCTATATGTTTCTAATGTTTATGTTAAGTCGTGACTATGTTATGATCCTTGAGTTGGGTCGTGATTGTTTGTGGCTTCTCGTGAGCTGAGCGTGATTGTTTTGTGCTCCTTGAGCTAGGACATGACTATGTTGTGCTCATTGAGCTGGTCCATGACTTTGTTTGTGTTCCTTGGATTTTTACGTGACCTTATTTATGAGCCCTATGCCATTGACTAATTTGTGACTTATTTTGGTATATGTTATTTACTATGGCTTGTTCTGTGGGTGATTTTGTGTTTGTATCTATTGTCATTTTTAATTTGGTTCATGAGCACTGTTAGCTTCCTAGACTTCGGTTGTAACCTTTTTGTTGATTATTAGAGTGGGAAATGACCATTGAGTAGTTGTTCAAACCTATTCTATGATACTTGGATGTATCATATGCTAAGTTGTGATCTTATATAAGCTCATTAAAATTCAATTGTGACCTCTATGAGGTGTTTGGACAGAGTTGTGATCTCTATGGGAATCTTGGATAGATCTATGATTCTTGTGGGATGTTAAGACTTAGACTTGACCTTGTTGGGTTGATCTGAGTTATAACTTGTGTCAATATTCTTGAACTGGTTGTAATCCCGCTGGTACCTAACTATGTTTGGGGCTGAGTGCCACTGCTTGAGTTTTCACTTTTGGTGATTGGGTCATATTGATTGCTACCGTATATTTCTAACCTTAATATACAACATTCTAACTCTTTCCCTATCTGCTCCTACTGTTTATGTTGAGCCATGACTGTGTTATGCTCCTTGATTTGGTTCGTGATTGTTTGTGGCTACTCTTGAACTAAGTTGTGATTGTTTTTTGCTCCTTGAGCTAGGCTGTGACTGTGTTTTGCTCATTGAGCTAGGCCATCACTATGTTTTTGTTGCTTGGGATATTATGTGACCTTATTTATGATCCCTATTCCTTTTACTGATTTGTGACTTATTTTGGGATTTGTTATTTACTATGGCTTGTTCTGTGGGTGAGTTTGTGTTTGTACCTACTGTAATTTTTAGTCTAGGTCGTGACCACTGTTAGCTATCCATAATTGAGTTGTAATCTTTCTGCTTATTATTGGAGTGGGAAGTGACCCTTGTATAGTTGTTTAGACCTAGCCTATGATTCTTAGATGTCTCCTATGCTGAGATGTGATCTTATGCGTTCTCATTGAACTTCAGTTGTGACCTCAATGAGGTGTTTGGATAGAGTTGTGATATCTGTGGGAATCTTGGACAGAGCTATGATTCTTGTGGGTTGTTAAGACTCAGACTTGACCTTGTTGGGTTGATTTGAGTTGTGACTTGTGTCAATCTTCTTGAACTAGTTGTAATCCTGCTAGTACCTAACTATGTTTGGGGTTGAGTGCCACTACTTGGGTTTTCAATTTTGGTGATTGGGTAATATTGACTACTACCGTATGTGTCTAACCATAATCTACAGAACTCTAACTATTTCCCTATCTGTTGTTACTATTTATGTTGAGCCACGACTATGTTATTCTCCTTGAGTTGGGTTATTATTGTTTGTGGCTGCTCCTGAACTGATCCCTGACTATTTTGTACTCCTTGTGGGTCATGATTGTGTTTGTGTTCCTTGGGTTGTATCCAGAGGAAGAAGAAACTCCATATATTCCAATATATATTAGAGGAGAGACACGACCATAAAGACCCAACCTCATATGTGCCTAAAAAGGCGTAGGAAGGAAATATCCTTAGAAGAGAAAAGAACAAATTGAGGTATCTATGGTTTCAAGAAGAATAATGCCTCATGACGTGGATCATGTGTAGAAAAATTTCAAGTATAAAAATGTTCTCCAATCGTAAAGGATGATCCTCGAACTCTCCCTAGATAAAAGATTATGAAACTATTCTCTACAAGTTATATGTTGGAACATGATAGATTGAAATCTCATGATAAATTTTAAGAAAAATAGTTAAAAAAATAAAAGAGTAGCAAGTCGAATTTGGCCAGACGAGAGCCTCTGGCAAAAAATTGAATCTTCAAACAAATAATTTCCTCTGCACCGCATAATGAACTGTTGCTAGATTGAATATTAAAAAAAACCCTAGTAAATTTGTATGCAATGAACCATGAAATTGTTGCTTAGATCTAATGACAAAAGGAAACCCACGAATGTACAGAAATTTGGCATTAGATCGACCTATGGATATCCACAAATCTAATTAAAAACTGGGATTCTCATATGCAGAGCTTGGTGAAGAATATTTTTCCAATCAACCCATGAAGCATTCTCATCTACATAGTTATTATTATTATTATTATTTTGCAAAACTTTACAAAAACGACTTAGCCTAAAATTTTGTTACTTCCTTGTCGGGACGTTGACTTTCCTCAATAAATGTGAATTTGATATTTTCTTTGAATAACTCACGGTTAATGAGTTAATTTAAGAAAATATGACTCTTATTTTATTTTCCCATATATTATGTCCTAAAACTATCATGGACTTGAATTAATAACAATACAACCATTAAAAAAAACCACTTTAGCGTTTTCTTATGCTTTCTTTACGTGTTTTTATTCAAATTCCTTCTCATTGGATTCTTTTGTTCAATTTTCTTATGCCTCTCTCCCTCTTTCTACTACTTACATTTATTTACTTTGTTTTCGTTTGCTAACATCTCTCTATATTATTTTCCTACCCTATAAATATTTGATTTTTCCTAGCTTTCATGTTAAGAAGACCAAGTAAACCTAAGCACTAAGCAATGGTTTGTAGCTACATTAAGAGGGTTGTGTCTTTTGCACTCAGCTCCAAAGGGACAAGGAACTAAAGTTTCTCCATCTATTTTAGTTGATTTAGTATTACATTTGCCATGTGATCTTATGGATAATGGTAAAGTAGGCTAATGAGCAATCTTATACCTTGGTATAAAAGTTCCAAGTCCATGTAGATTTGTTTGGTAGGAAATCTATTATATTATGGAATTATTTGGGATGAAATTAGTAGAATACGAGGAGGTATGTAACACCCATAAGTATTTGATATTTTTATAACCTTCAAAGTGGGATATTTTTCCTTGGAAATGGCACTTAATTCATAGTTATCGACAAAATGCCTAACCATTTGAATACCTTTTCCACCTCTAATAAATGATGACTTGATGTGATCTGTGATTCTTTCAATTGAATAATATAATCTCCCTTGTATAATATACTTACCAGTGCTACCATGTATCTTTATAGTAATTTGAGGAAATTATCAATGGGGAAATAAACATATCAAAGAATGCTACGAGGATATTTTTAGCACAACTCAATTTCAGACTTTAGATCACTACGGTCTTAGGGGTGCTTCTTATCATTACTAGGAAGCAAATAAACATATCAAAGAATGGTATGAGGATATTTTCTCCATAAAAAAAAGATAATTATTTTTTGTTGCAGACATTTGACAACGCCATTAGATATTGGATTGAAATTATATACACAAAGAGATCTAAGGAAGGTAGATTATATCTTGTACAAGAAGTTGGTAGGGATTGTAATCCATCTATCTTAGACTAAACTAGATAGTATTTTTACAGTAAGAATTATTTTCAAATACATTACTTTGACAATGGTTATGTATAGGAAATAGACGAAGAGGATATTGAGTTATGTGCAAGACACTGTTGATTTGGGTGTAGATTTTGTCAGAAACGATTGTTACAATTTCACAATTTTCACATATGCATATTGGGTAGGATCATCAAATGACATAAATTCTACCTAGATATTGATTCAAGTGATATCTCATAAATCCAAGAAACGTTTACCATGATAAATTTCTTTTGGGAAATGTGTTGCAAGAGATTACAACTCTATCACCGAGAATGCTATGAGGATATTTTATCCATAAAAAAAGATAATTATTTTTGTTGCAGACATTTGACAATGCCATTAGAGATTGGATTGAAATTATATACACAAGAGGATCCAAGGAAGGTAGAGTCTACCTTGTACAAGAAGTTGGTAGGGATTGTAATCCATCTATCTTAGACAAGTCTAGATAGTAGTTTTACAGTAAGAATTATTTTCAAATACATTACTTTGATAATATTTATGTATAGGAAATAGACGAAGAGGATATTGAGTTATGTGCAACACAAGGTTTATTTGGGTGCAGATTTTGTCAGAAACGATTTTTACAATTTCACAATTTTCACATATCCAGATTGGGTAGGATCATCAAATGACATAAATTCTACCTAGATATTGATTCAAGTGAAATCTCATAAATCCAAGAAACGTTCACCATGATAAATTTCTTTTGGGAAATGTGTTGCAAGAGATTACAACTCTATCACCAAGTTGGATAATGTGTTTATGAACATGTTGCAGCTGCAACATTTTCCCAAAATTCCAAAAAATTTCAGGACCCTCCTTTGCTTGGATTAGTTTGATTTTCTTCTTTGATTTGATCTAATGATTTTCTAGAAATATTTATAATGCTTGGATTGATCTACCATTTGTTTTAGATTTTCCTCTAACACTTGAAACAATCCACTGTTTGATCAAACTTGATTGTTGCCTTTGGATACAGTCTCAGCTTGTTGGCTCGATTTGTTGCTCAATCAAATCAATTGTTGTTGTCGATTTCAAAAGCGCATACAAAAAGAATCCATTTGCATCCCGCCTGTCTGCTGCCAGCCTGCAATCAAGAAGCAGCGAGGAACCTCTTTAAAGCTTGTTTCCAATGAGCTCTTCTTCGAGCTGACCTCATATAGTAGTTCTGTGTTTGAGATGTCTCGTACTCTAGGATGGGGAATATATTTACCTGAGTTACCAACACACGTGAGAGAAGTCCTTACCGGAAGAAAATAGAGTAATCGGAAGTTGATTTGGTTGGTGCTCCCGCCATTGCAAAAAAATAACGAGTCTTGACTTCGACTTTTCTTCCGATACGTTTATTTCACATCGTCTGTTTTTTGGGTTTTACATCGACACAATTTATCAATACTTTCTCCGCCATGGCGGACGGAAAATTGCTAGCTCTCCTGAATATTGTTCGAAGTTCGGACCCTGCTTTGTTATTTTCGTCTATCCCGTAAGTCCTGGGCTTCCGCCGTTGCGGCTGCGGAAATTTTTTTGTTCTGGTCGTCTAAGTCGTTTAAAACCTGCCGTTGCGGAAGGTCACACCCTTTGTGACTCCACCGTTGCGGCTACTGAAGACACTAACCTTCCGATGTTTAGTCGTTTGTCTTTCGACTCAAACATTACGTTGCGGATTGATTTATCCTTCACGGCTCCCATTCCATTATTGTCCCGACGATTAGTCTTTCGAGGTTCCGCTGCGTATGTCTCCATGGATGGCTTAGCGATTTGGCCATCCTCTGTTGTGGAAGGAGTTATGCTTTCGACCTCCGATGTGATGTCTTCCGACTTCCGATTAAAACTTTTCCCACCCACGTTTCGCATGACTTTAGTCCTTGTCCCTTTCGCCGTTGCAGCTCTCGAAGTAGTTCAGCCTCTGAAGTATAGAGCACTCCACCCTACGATATGTGTCGCGTGGCTATAACCTTTCTTCTTCCCCCGTTGCGGCTCCCAAATCAGCTAAGCACCCGATATGTAAAGCGCTCCGACCGTCGATGCGTGTTGATCTTTTAATCACGTGCCCCTAGTTTTCTCTTCCACCGTTGCGACTGTTCAAGGCTTTTAGCTTTCGATGTCAAAGTATTTCCAATTTCTGATGGGGAGTTTTCCCGCCCACAGCTCAGGTCTTATCTTTTCCGACTCCAATGTACTTTAGTGTTTTCGCAGTACCCGTCGCCTGTTGAGATCCGTCGTTGTGGCTGTGACTTCGTCTACCCTGCCGACGTTAGCGTCTAAGCCGCCGATGTTTTTATGTTTTTTATCGTTGGTTTTTTCTCTTGACCCCATAGGTGAATGAGACAGTGGTGCCGACACTTGTGGAAGTCCCCAGGACTGTAATGCAATACATGACCTATCTTGTTGATCAGCTGTTGTGGGTTGATATAATTTACGTTTCATTTTAGAATGTAATCCCAATGAATGATACATTTGGATGAATCGTAGGTGGACTCAAAGGAATTTTTAGACTACCGCGGCGCGAAGGCATAGCTGGGCTGTTCTCGGCAGAGGTCGAACCGTGGCCAGCAGGATCGCAAGAAGGACAAACGAAGGAAAAGACAAAGTGAATGACGACAAAGGCACAAACCCGAAAGATCTGTTAGTTACTAATCAGATCATGAATACGCACAGAAAATAAAATGGGAAGATGAAGCGTCTTGAGGGACCGAAAGGTCATACGTTTGGGGGGTAGCCCAAGCGGTCTGCTGTTGTAGTTTAAATATTTGAAAGTAGAACTTAGAAGGGGCTTTTTCCCAGTTAGACATGTAAAGCGATATTGTAAGAAGAACTACTTTTTTTTGCAATAAAGAGTTATTGTTTGCCTGTTGGAGAAAGATTGGTGGGATTTTCAAATGTTATGCTGTGGATGGCAGAAAGATGAACTATTTTGTTTTTCAGCTTTTGTCCATTAACCGTGAGATCGTTCTAACTCTTAGAACCTATGTTCTTGTTTAAATGATTTTTGGTTTATTTTGTGGAATTACCACCATGAGTAATGTATGTTGTTCATAAAACAATTGGCTATCTGATTGTTGAAATATCTTTAATTGTTCATGTGTTGTAGAAAGAAACATCAGCTACCTATAATCTCTCTTTATAATGCATGCACAATACACATTACTCATAATTAAGTTACAGTTTTCTCCTCGGGGATAGATAGATAGATAGTTAGTTTTATTTCATTACTGCATATGTGATTGAGATGCTTGTGAGTGCTAAGATGAGAGGTAAGAACCTGCGCATCACGTTGTGACTGCCCCTTGCATCCTTATCACCCTGCATGGTTAATTAGGCATATGCATATCATACTTAAATCAAAAATAAAAAAATACACAGTAGACTGGGCCGCAACCGGTAAAACCTTCGTTTTTGTTACTTTGACGTACGGTAGCCAGACCGCAAACCGAACGGATTCCCTATACCAAACAGTCATGGGCTAGTTGGGAACGTTGACTGGGGAGAATCCCTTGCTATTATTGCCTGCGAATTTCCAGGCCTCAACAGTTCTGGCGCTAGAAGGAGGGCCGCTAGTGCATGGCTGGCCATGGAAACTTATTTTCCCAAGATTACCTCACCAGCAAATGTTTTGAATCTTTCGACCTAACCAAAGTACAGACAGGTTTTGGTTCTACCTTTGAAGCAAGATATCCTAGTTTCATCTTACTGTGTTTCTTACTAAGACTACTGGTCATTCACCTTTGCTCATGGCTGGTATAAATGTGAATCAACCCAACCCACTGCCGGCTTGGAGAGCTAGGTCACCTTTGAACCTCACACCTCCCTTGCATAACCTACCTCAAGCCTTTGATAAGTTGCTGCCCAAGTTTGACCCCGATGCAAAGACTACTGTAGATGACCACTTGCAAAGTTTCTATTTAGCAGTAGAAGGGTTAAGGGCTGGGGAATACGAAGATGTTGTCTGTAGATTGTTCCCTCACACCTTTAAACGAGCAACAACATCCTGGTATTTCAGTTTGCCTGCAAACTCTATTCCTGATTGGGACACTTTCGAAAGGACTTTCAGAAGTAAGTACTCAGCCCAAAAGACACATGCCTCACTAATGAAAGGTCTTGGTTTGTTAAGAAAAGAGAAGAATGAGAAGGCACACAGTTTCACTCAAATATTTTCAACATACCTAAAGAACTTTTTTGAAGTTGACATACCCTCTGATAAGGTCTTAATTGAATATTTCACCTCTGCCCTAGGACCTGAATTAGCTATGTTTGCCAAAATGAAAGCCAAGCCTACGTTGGTAGAGACTTATGAAGAAGCAGAAAGGGTAGAGGCTGAAAAGGAAAGTATAGAAGACTATCCTGAGCAACTGAGAGAAAATACTATCGAGAGAAGAGCCTTATTGTTGTCTAAACCTGAAGCTGAACAATCACATGATTATCGAGGAATGTTGAAAATGATGCAGAATCTATCCAACAAAATAATAGATCTGGAGAAAGAGAGGGAAGCTCAGAAAACTTACAAACCCCACTACCCAAAAAGAGAGGATAGCAACCAATGGAAAATACCTCCACCGAATTTACCATCAATAAACATAACAGAAGTAGGGAGGGATAATTTCTGCACTTTTCACCAACAACCTCATTCTGAAAAGAAGTTTCCCCAATGGTTAAATTCGATGAAGTTGGTGATGAATAAGCTGCTGGACTCTAAATTGACTAAAGACAGTGGTAAGGAAGAAGAGAAAAACCAGACCATGGAGAAACAAGATGATGATACTATATTCTTATGGAATGGTAGCTCGCTTTTCAACATAGAAGAGAATGCTTTTAAATATGAATGCACACCAATAGCAACAAAAGATACGGGCCTAACGATTAGAGACAATGCAATAATTTTGAATATTAAAAGGTTGCAATTGAATGTCAAGAGACAGATTGATGTAAATATTAAAGATAAAACACCTAAAGTCACCACTGTCAACCAGGAGGCAGAGCCAATCAACGAGCCTGTCGAACTTGTGGAAGAACAGGTAGGTGTTGATCAAGGAAACAATGAATAAATTGAGGAGCTTAAAGAGGATATACCCACTCAAAACCAACCAGGAGAAGAAGACATAGAACCAGGTTGGGAAGAAAAAGCTGAAACCTCGCCTTTTCTTTTGACCCTAGAAATGTTGAATCATAATGTGCATAATTGCTTGGTAGATTCTGGATCAGCGGTGAATGTTATGCCACTGGAGGTTTGCAAAAAGATTAATGGACAGCCAGAGTCCACACCTTGGGAAGTAATGCAATTAGATAGCACAGGTGTCAAAGTAGTAGGAGAGATGAAAAATTTCCTCATTCGCTTTTCTGCAAATAACAAGATATGTCAATTTATTGACATTATGGTGGCTGACATACCGGGTGGATATGGGCTTATTCTCAACCGAGATTGGTCTGCTAGATTAAAAGGTTATTTTGCTTCAGACTGGTCTCATTTATGGTTGCCTCTTAAGGGTACCCCTAATCGGATTAAAATTTTGAGAGAACCCTACATGAAGCACACTGTCACTAAGCTGGGAGAAAGTAGTGAACCTGGTAACTCTATCCTGGGAAATTATCTAACCGAGCTTAAGCTAAGACATCATACCGAAAGAAAGGCCAGTTATAAGATTGACAATCAGCCTGAGCTCCTTCAACTTCCTCAGGCTGATAAAGAGCAATGTAGACTGGTAGATATGGTCTCAATTTCAAAAATGGTACACTTAGACCATGGATAGATTTTTGACCTTCACCATAGCCTAGCCCTTTAACTCGTTTGATTGAATATTTTTAAGGGCGGGCACACATTTTCTTTTCTTTTCTTTTTTCCTTGTACATAAATAATGTTGTTTTTCTTTAATGCTTTGATGTTGTTTTCTTTTGATTTAAATGCTTTGTTACTAGTTCTTTTTATTTTTTGAATAAAGAGGAAAACTTTTGGTTGCAATGGAAACATCAGGGGTCTTAATTAACTAAAATATTGAGCAAAAAACTGTGCTTTGAAACATAGAATGTCTTCTAGTAGCAGTTTTCCTAATTGGCCATGCATTCATTGAAGCCCTACTTAACCCCTGTAAATAACTCAGAAGTAAAAGAGGTCTGGAATACTATTTCGAAGGCTCCATCCATTTCACATCTAAAAATGTCCAAGGGAGTGACAACAAAAGACCCACGGAAAGGAAGCAAGGTAAACAGTATATCATATATAAATGATCCCATGCCATGATTAAAGAAAAGCTAAAAGCTATCAAGAGTCAAACTCCTTAAATAAAAAATACATATCAAAGCAAAATATCAAAAAGCATGAATCTCAAATTGCCAAAAGTTCTTCTCCGTCCGTGAGATGAAAAGTAAATTCTTCTCTCACACAAAAGGACACTATGGATAGAGGAGCTTGAATAAAATTCAGAAATAAAGGCAAATGGAGGACTCAAAAGAACTAAAGTTCAAATGGCACAAAAGTGCAGTTGGCATGGGAATGAGGAACAAGGGGATAATGTTGTTTACTACATGTTACAATCCTGTGGTGTCCAAGCCTAAAGCTACCTAAGGACAAGGGTAAAATGAATCTCACTTATTTGGCCTCAAAAGAGTTATTAATATTTGCAAATATTTCTGATGTTACCTTTCCCAATGAATGAACTGCTTCTTAATGATTTAAATGCATAATTTAGCTAGCATAGGAATACAAACATCTGGAAGATTTCAAATTTTCATCTAGACGGTCTTGCACTGGGAAGAAGTTAAGTCAGAAATATGGGGTTCACTAGGTAGTCGCCAATTGTTGCAGCTGCAACATTTTCCCAAAATTCCAAAAAATTTCAGGACCCTCCTTTGCTTGGATTAGTTTGATTTTCTTCTTTGATTTGATCTAATGATTTTCTAGAAAGATTTCTAATGCTTGGATTGATCTACCATTTGTTTTATATTTTCCTCTAACACTTGAAACAATCCACTATTTGATCAAACTTGATTGTTGCCTTTTGGTACAGTCTCATCTTGTTGGCTCGGTTTGTTGCTCAATCAAATCAATTGTTGTTGTTGGTTTCAAAAGTGCATACAAAAAGAATCCATTGGCATCCCGCCTGTCTGCTGCCAGCCTGCAATCAAGAAGCAGCGAGGAACCTCTTTAAAGCTTGTTTCCAATGAGCTCTTCTTCGAGCTGACCTCGTATAGTAGTTCTGTGTTTGAGATGTCTCGTATTCTGGCATGAGGAATATATTTACCTAAGTTACCAACACACGTGAGAGAAGTCCTTACCGACAGACAACAGAGTAATCGAAAGTTGATTTGGTTGGTGCTCCCGCCATTGCGGCAAAATAACGAGTCTTGACTTCGACTTTTCTTCCGATACGTTTATTTCACATCGGCTATTTTTTGGGTTTTACATCAGCACAGTTTATCAATACTTTCTCTGCCATGGCGGATGAAAAATTACTAGCTCTCCCGACTATTGTTTGAAGTTTGGACCCCGCTTTGTTATTTTCGTCGATCCCGTAAGTCCTGGGCTTTCGCCGTTGCGGCTGCGAATTTTTTTTTGTTCAGGTCGTCTAAGTCGTTTAAAACCTGCCGTTGCAGAAGGTTGCACCCTTTGTGACTCCGCCGTTGCAGAAGGTCACACCCTTTGTGACTCCACCGTTGCGGCTGCTGAAGACACTAACCTTCCGATGTTTAGTCGTTTGTCTTTCGACTCAGACATTACGTTGCGGATTGATTTATCCTTCACGGCTCCACCGTTGCGGGTCTTGTTCCACTATTGTCCTGACGATTAGTCTTCCGAGGTTCCGCTGCGTATGTCTCCATGGATGGCTTAGCGATTTGGCCATCCGCCATTGCGGAAGGAGTTATGCTTTCGACCTCCGATGTGATGTCTTCCGACTTTCGATTAAAACTTTTCCCGCCCACGTTTCGCATGACTTTAGCCCTTTCCCTTCAGCCATTGCGATTCTCGAAGTAGTTAAGCCTCCGAAGTATAGAGCAATCCGCCCTCCGATATGCGTCGCGTGGCTATAACCTTTCTTCTTCCTCCGTTGCGGCTCCCAAATCGGCTAAGCACCCGATATGCAAAGCGCTCCGACCGTCGATGCGTGTTGATCTTTTAATCACGTGCCCCTAGTTTTCTAAGCTGCCGATGTTTTTATGTTTTTTATCATTTGTTTTTTCTCTTGAACCTGTAGGTGAACGAGACAGTGGTGCCGACACTTGTGGAAGTCCCCAGGACTGTAATGCAGTACATGACCTATCTTGTTGATCAACTGTTGTGGGTTGATATAATTTACGTTTTATTTTAGAATGTAATCCCAATGAATGATACATTTGGATGAATCTCAGGTGGAATCAAAGGAATTTTCAGACTACCGTGGTGCGAAGGCATCGCTGGGCTGTTCTCGGCAGAGGTCAAACTGTGGCCAGTAGGATCGCAAGAAGGACAAATGAAGGAAAATACAAAGTGAATGGCGACAAAGGCACAGACCCGAAAGATCTGTCAGTTACTAATCAGATCATGAATACGTACAGAAAATAAAATGGGAAGATGAAGCGTCTTGAGGGACCAAAAGGTCATACGTTTGGGGGGCAGCCCAAGCAGTTTGCTATTGTAGTTTAAATATTTGAAAGTAGAACTTATAAGGGGCTTTTTCCCAGTTAGACATGTAAAGCGATATTGTAAGAAGAGCTACTTTTTTTTGCAATAAAGAGTTATTGTTTGCCCGTTGGAGAAAGATTGGTGGGACTTTCAAATGTTATGCTGTGGATGGCGGAAAGATGAACTATTTTGTTTTTCAGCTTTTGTCCATTAACCATGAGATCGTTCTAACTCTTAGAACCTATGTTCTTGTTTAAATGATTTCTGGTTTGTTTTGTGGAATTACCACCATGAGTAATGTATGATGTTCATAAAAAAATTGGCTATCTGATTGTTGAAATATCTTAAATCGTTCATGTGTTATAGAAAGAAACATCAGCTACCTGTAATCTCTCTTTATAATGCATGCACAATACACATTACTCATAATTAAGTTACAGTTTTCTCCTCAGGGATAGATAGATAGATAGTTAGTTTTATTTCATTATTGCATATGTGATTGAGATGCTTGTGAGTGCTAAGACGAGAGGTAAGAACCTGCGCATCACGTTGTGACTGCCCCTTGCATCCTTATCTCCCTGCATGGTTAATTAGGCATATGCATATCATACTTAAATAAAAAATACAAAAATACACGGTGGACCGGGCCGCAACCGGTAAAACCTTCGTTTTTGTTACTTTGACCTACGGTAGCCGGACAACAAACCAGACGGATTCCCTATACCAAACAGTCACGGGCTAGTTGGGAACGTTGACTGGGGAGAATCCCTTGCTGTTGTTTCCTACGAATTTCTGGGCCTCAACAGAACATTATGGAGTAAATTCGTTGAAACTATTATATTCGATCTATATTTTCCTATTATGTAACCATAGTCACGTGACTCAACTCGACAAATGATTAGGGGAGTATAGTTAACTTTCCTCTTTTAAATTCCACTCACATAGTGCTCAACATAAACTAATTCCCACACATGCTCCTAAATATACTTGGTTTACAATCACCTCTATAGTAATTGACATTAACAAAAAAATGAGAACTAGGAAATTTAGCTCATACGTGGTAGATATTTTATGTTAAATTGTATTCCAATATTAAAATATATTGGTTCAACTTCCAACAAATATGAACATCAAATACAAAACCATAAGTAAACCCTACACACCTGAGAAAATTTTACCATAATAATCAAGTGTGTTAAAAGATATTGTAATTTGATCACAAAGGCTAGTATGTTTATGAATAGACATGCACCTATTGTATTGCATCTATACATCGCTTCGATGTATATATGCATTACAGATACATCATCACAGGGAGAGGTGATGATGTATCTATAATGATAACTTGATGTGATATGTGATTCTTTCAATTGAATAATATAATCTCCCTTGTATAATATGCTTACCAGTGCTACCATGTATCTATATAGGAATTTGAGGAAAGTATCAATGGGGAAATAAACATATCAAAGAATTCTACAAGGATATTTGTAGCACAAATCAATTTCATACTTTAGATCACTGAGGTCTTAGGGGACCTTCTTCTCATTACTAGGAAGGAAATAAACATATCAAAGAATGCTATGAGGATATTTTCTCCATAAAAAAATATAATTATTTTTTGTTGCAGACATTTGACAATGCCATTAGATATTGGATTGAAATTATATGCACAAGAGGATCCAAGGAAGGTAGATCCTACCTTATACAAGAAGTTGGTAGGGATTATAACCCATCTATCTTAGACTAGGATAGATAGTAGTTTTACAGTAAGAATTATTTTAAAATACATGACTTTGCCAATAGTTATGTGTAGGAAAGAGACAAAGAGGATATTGAGTTATGTGCAAGACACTGTTGATTTGGGTGTATATTTTGTCAGAAACGATTTTTACAATTTCACAATTTTCACATATGCAGATTGGGTAGGATTATCAAATGACATAAATTATACCTAGAGATTGATTCAAGTGAAATATAATAAATCCAAGAAATGTTTACCATGATAAATTTCTTTTGGGAAATGTGTTGCAAGAGATTACAACTTGATCACCAAGTTGGATAATGTGCTTATGAACATTATGGAGTAAATTCGATGAGCCTATTATATTCGATCTATATTTTCCTATTATGTAACCATAGTCACCTGAATCAAATTGAAAAATGATTAGGGGATTATAGTTAACTTGCCTCTTTTAAATGCCAAGCCAATTCCACTCACATAGTGCTCAACCTAAACTAATTCCCACACATGCTCCTAAATATACTTGGTTTAGCATCACCTCTATAGTAATTGACACTAACAAAAAAATGAAAACCAGGAAATTTAGCTCATACATGGTAGATATTTTATGTTAAATTGTATCCCAACGTTACAATATATTTGTTCAAATTTCAACAAATATGAACATCAAATACAAAACCACAAGTAAACCCTACACACCCGAGAAAATTTTACCACAATAATCAAGTGTGTTAAAAGATATTCTAATTTGATCACAAAGGCTAGTATGTTTATGAATAGACATACACCTATTATATTGCATCTATACATTGCTTCGATGTATATATACATTACAAATACATCATCACAGGGAGAGGTGAAACAACCTATTGTTCCTGATAACTAGGATGTTTAGGATATTGGTGAGCCAATGAATATGAGAATAAAACCATGGTAGGTACATCAAAGGTAGTACAAAAAGTTGGAAAAGAAAAATGCAAGTTGGTAGTGGAAATGTCAGGGAAAAATTTGGATTCATGTGTAATGTTAAGATTTGGATCATAATGTAATGCTAAGGATTTCCTCTGATTAATTCTATAACAATACTTTACCCTTTATCAAACAATGATTTATATACATTCATGCCATTTATTTGAATGGTATTATATTATTAAACTTAGAAAATGGTGTAAATGTTATACTCCCAAATGCATGCATACTACTTCACCATAACTTTAGAATACAAAATCATTCCTTAATGCAATACCACATTATAAATATCCTGACAAGATCTAAACCTGTGAATATATATATATATATATTAATATAAATGTCGGATATGTGACAACTACATGTCGGATTTTCTATGGACGTCTATGTCGTATATTCTACGAAATAAGTGTTGGATATTCGACAAAATAATTGTCGGATATTCTACAAAACAATTTTCAGCTATGAGACACTTGTCCATCGGATATTCGACCCTTAACCCTGTGAAGAAGTAATGATACCCGAGGACATTTGGCATCGGAGGTATGGAATCACTGTGGAAAATATGGGGAATCAAGTCAAATATCCGATGAATTAAAAGATAATAATCGATGAGAGTTTCCATTGGTGGTATCGCATACTTTTCAGATACAGTTGATTTTTTCTGTTGGATATTCGACAACTTTTGATAAAAAAATACTAGTTCATCTGTCTAATTATGTTAGAAGCAAGTATAAGTAAATGATCATTATGGAAACAACTTACTCTTGTAAACAGATCTTACTTCTTAGTGGAGGACCTGCATTTGGTTTCCAAAGTAAAAATACCTTTTCTTTTAGGACAACTTTTCCCAGTTTCCATTCCATTCCTGCTTCACTTCCTCTTGAATCTACTTTTACTACTGCTTTGGTTAGTGTTCCATCAATACGCGTCCATAATTTCCCACTATTTAGTGGGAAATTGTCCATGCCTAAAATATGCCCTATCTCTACAGTTGTTGGTGGTTCAATCCTACCACATATATGTTTTCCTTTCCAGTCATTTGGAGGCATGGGCACCTTTCCCCCTTTGCATCTAACATTCCACATAGTGGTACATTTGGACTAGAGGGAGTTAGTGCTAGATTTCCTTGGGGGAAAAATATCCATACATGAATATCCATTTTTTCTGTTTTAGGGAGTTCAAGCATGGTTAAACCTATGAACATTAATACATTACTAGGTATCCAACCTCTTGGAGGGATGGGAGGTACATTTGGAGGATTTACATAACCTAGTGCACAACCTCAGTTTGGTCATAATTTTGGGCGGTATAATCCATTTTTCACCAATACTGGAACTTCATACATTCCAAGACAACGTATTTCTAACATGAATCAATGGGCTTCTAATCTCTTGGATCCTGGAAAACTGTGGCTCAATTGAAGTTTCCTTTCTTGGCCACTATGAATTTTCTTGACTTAACTAAGTTAACCAATGAAATGATATTACATAATCTTATTTGGACACTGATCCCTACCAAGTTACCTGCATATATTCCATAATTTAAAGGAAAACCAAAGGAATATCTGACAAACCATGTGATGACCTTTCATATCTTGTGTTCCTCAATATATCTGATGGATGATTCTATTAGGTTATGAATTTTCCATTGAACTCTAATAGGGATGGAAGAAAAATGGTATATTAAGATGACATGTTCTTATTTACAAACTTGTAATTTTGTTGTGATGACATTATGGAAACAACTTACTCCTGTAAACAAATCTTATTTTAGAAGAGTTACTAGTGCTTGTTGTAACCATGCTTGATTCCAGTTTAAACATACATGGTTTCTATGATTCAGAGTCATAGCTGCTAATACTAGTGATCTTCATAAGTGGTGTTTAACATAGGATGTTCACTATGGAGAATCATATCTATTTTAAGCTCTATCATTTAGCTCATCATAACCAATGGAATTAAGAGCTCAGTTATTCCAATTGAATTGGCATATTTTAATTACTACTATAAGTATGGTTTACATATAATTAGTATTCTAAAACCTTACTAATTAGAGAAACATCGGTCATAAAAGGTAATCATTCCAATAATAACCATGTGAGCTAAGAGATTTTGTGTTTTTATATTATTTTCATCTTAATCATTAATAGTATTGAAACTATAGGTATGATTCAGTCTAATTATTACAATAAAAAGTACTAGATAAACTAATGTAATTGAATAGGTAAAGCTAATACCTAGTAATATACCCATATTCTTAGGATATGTAAATACTTGTATACTCTTTCTACATCGATGTTATTGCATAGGGTATAGTATCACTAATCATACATGTTTCTACCTCATTTTGGAAACTAATACCTATTTCTACATCATTTTGGACACCTTCAACACAATCACTAGTTTTTATTCTTCAAAGTATGTGTTCTAATTTAACAATTATAGATAATATCATCAATAGTATGAATTTTCCTAATATCCATAGCATTTTCAATGAAATTTTCCAAAGACAATTATTACAGAAAATTATGGACAACTTGTACAATATGTCATACCTGTAGAGAAAGGGACGTCGGTTTCAAAAGTTGTACAACATCACGTTGATCATTAAGTTTTGTAAGCTGTATAGTGACTCGGTCAATAAAGTCTCTATGACCATTTGTGCCAAGCTTGACACCCTCCAAGGATGAAGCTATATATGGGACTTACCACACACCATGTCAAATATATATTATATATGTTCACATGAATATACTCATGTCCATAAGCCAATGTGTTACTTAAAATAGAATACCATTTTATGAAGTCGTATTGAGGCTTCTTATGTTTACTTCTTAGGCAGTAGAATTTTTGTATATCCTGCACCAACTACGAGTAATCATGGGAAATCATGATAATAACAAGAATCAGAAAAGCTCAAAAACTAGTGTCCCATTTACAAGAAGTGGTGGCATCTTTAAATTACCCTTGCGCTTTTGTTAAACCTAGATATTTATAGTTGGAATCATCTACATATTCTCTATTTCGTTGGAAATACATCATGAAGGGTCCCTCACAACTACATCATATACAAATATTATTAGTATATTTTTAATAAATATAACAAAAGTAATAAATTTTGTTCATCCTAGTTCCATTTCAAATAAGAAATGCAAAGATTACATTCTAGCATTGTACCTATTTCAACAAGTATATTAAGGTCTTCACTCAATGAATTATCCAGGAATGTAACGAAGAAATTGTCAAAATTTAGATAACACGTGAGTGGGTTGTAGAAAGGCACCATCGTATCCATTAATTGATATCCTCTTTGTTTCGATAATAATTTAATATTATGTACTGAACAGGAACAACCATGTGAAGGTGGAACCTCTAATGGCCCCTCCCCCCCTCACATCACTCTCAATTCCCCATACCCAATGCATGTACTTGAAAAAAAAAGTATGTGCAAACATGCATATTTCATCATAAAGATACTTTTACCATTCACTCGATAAAAGCTAACATTCATTAAACCATTCATTCATTTAGTAGGGAAAAAATATGAATGACAATATATTATCAAAAATAATTTCACAGTACTTATTCAGTCACTTCTTTCTATTTTTTTCTCTTTACAAAATCAAGAAGAAACTCATCATCTAGAAATTGTTGTTCAGTTCTTAGTGGTTCAGTAACTTGTCATGGATTTTGTGGCAAGGGGTCTGGATTTGCTGCAATAATTTGAAAATGTTACGTTGATATATTATGGTATTATAATGACAATTATTTCATTTAAAAAAAATCACAAAGGTGTTTTTTAACCTAATGTGGCCACATTATGTACTTCATATTCCTGTACTCTAGGATCAACTTGTACAATGTGACCCTCTACATGCTCTCATGTTTAAACATGGAAAACTACAATTAATGTTCACCATATTCAATGCAATATTTTTTTGTGTAAATAAAAAAATTATATTATTGCAATATCACTTGGTTACATGACTGATATATCACTTAAGTGCATGACTGATAGAGCTTCCAAAAAAATTCCAGCTCTTAACTGACTCCTAACTGACTCTACATATTGCTAAAAAAAGTTCCACATTTCCCACAAAACATAGAATCTTGCTTCTTCAATTGTTCCCTCCTTGATACATATGTAAACTGACTATACTGAGAAACCCCATAACACTTATCATCCAAAGACTGAAGGAAATACACAGAAAAATAAACAAGATACTCAAACTCGACTCTGATCAAAATCTCCCAGCCTGGAGTGAGCAACGACGACTGAGGAAGGAGACTTTCCGAGCTAGGAATTCCCTGTAGATACCCCAGCGATGTTGACATATAGCACAGTGTCCTGTCGATTCACCACCTTATGCGGACCTACTTCCCCCTCCTGTTCCAGCCCCAGAGGGTACAACTGAATGCCCATGTGAGCACCCATGACATCAATTTTTTTGTGCATAAGGTGGAAATCCCCATTATACTCCTTCCAATATTTAACCGACTCCTCATAGCCTTCTCATTTAGCAGCCATGGCTAGGGAAGAGTGGGTGAACAAGTTCATATTGACCTAGTTCAACATTAGCATACGGTCATAGGTCATTTCTCTCCCTACCGTGTTACCAGGGTCAACTACCAAATCGTCCATTTCCCTCTGTAAGTCCTCAGCAGGAATGGTTTAATTTCTTCCCACAGATTTCTTGCGACCCTTTCAATTTCCTTGTGAATGGCCAATGGGACACGTTCTTTAAATAAATTGGTTGCCTCTTGGGCATGCATCTGGACCCTCATAGCTTTTTGTCGCTCTCTTGTCTGCTTCAGAATACCCTTTCCCTTCTTGCCATGGGAAATTGAGGCCTCCCCTAGTCCCAAATATCTTCTCTTGGCGTGCTTAGGAGACATGAGTAGGATACCGCCATAGATTCTCTCACTGAACCCTCTAGAAACAATGAAAAACCCCAGGAACTCGCGTCTGGGTAGTCACTAAACTCGTCATCAAGAGACTAATAACTAAGAGACTCCTTCACACATAAATGAGGGGTGGCTGAGCCTAAGGTGATATGTTCCATCATAACCCAAACTAATATGTACACATCTCCTGTCATCACAGTCATGCCATCATGACCATTCGTACCAAGACCTGCAACTAACATCATATCATCCTTTAAGACCATATCGCCTCATCGATATGTGTCCTCCTTGCCCATCCCGTCACTCTTGAAGTCATAACAAGACACGTTGAGGGATTGGCTTAAGAGGGCAAGTCCTTTTATCCATGTGAAACCATGTGTCATGGCTCCTGATATTCCTAGGAAATCGTCTGCCCCCTGTCTTCATCCCTGTTCTAGTACATAGAAGCCTCCACCTTTGGAATAGTGTCATTATCACGAGAGGCCAATTGTCTACACTGAGGGGCCCATCCTTCGACCCAGAAGTCCTCCAACATGGCACTCTGATGGAACATACCCACCTCCATGCCAACATTGGCCAACAAGTCAACCACCCTGTTGGAATCATGGTGGACATGGAAAAAGGAGATGGCCGAGTGTTCAACAACCAGGGTACGGAGGGTATCAATTCGGCTTTCCAAGCACCAACTAGATGAGGAGCTTTCATTTGTCCTCCCATTTCCAAGGCATCTAGCCATGTGAATCAATATATTGGAGTCTCCTTCAATAATCGTAGGTAGCCATCCTTCCCTAATCATGCACTCAAATCCCTGTATTAGGCCTTCCAACTCGGCCAAGTTATTGGTATCAATACCAATGGTTCCATAGTAAATTTTCAGAATCCTCCCTATTGAGTCATGATAGACCCCACCATAACCAGCAGGCCCTGGATTTCCTCTGGAAGCCCCATCAAAGTTTAACTTAAAAACCTGAAATGGGGGTGGAGACCAGGAGTTTGGGCTTGAGGGTTTGCATACATTGTCTCTTCTCCGAAGACCATCCATATGAGATCTATCCAAACCCCATCCATTTGTGATATGAATTTCCTTTCTTGGGATGATCTTGTCCTGATCATTCCATTACATGCTTCGAATAGTGGATAGAAGGTTTTCTACCAAGGTCTTCTAGACTTCTTCGGCTGTGTGAATTTTATCTCGGAAGATATGCCCCTTTATTTCTTTCTAGATACTCCACATAGGCATCCATGGAAAATCATCCCAAAGAGTGTGAATGATACAGCTCTTAAAATCCTTGGGGTGCCACTCTCGCAACATTTAGGAAAGTTTCCCTCTTCTTCTGTCACTCCTCCTAAACACCAAATCCCCTTTGTCCTAGATGGACGCAGGGTAAGGGAAACTGTCAAGTAGATGACCCATACTCTCTTCATCCTTGAGACATAGGACACATTAGGATGGACCCTAAACCCCTCGATGATGAAGTTTTCTCCTATGAGGATTCTACCCTTAACCACAAGCCAAACATAGATTGTGACCTTCGGCTAAGGATTAGTTTCCGATAACTTCCTCCATATCCCCTCCGTCTCCTCTTGGTTTCCTATTCTGATATTGTAAGCCTCCTTGATACTGAATGAACCCCTCTCAAAATAGCCCCATCTTAAGATATCTGAACCAACTCTAACCTTAATGAATCACATCTGGATCTCCTCCTAGAAGGACTGTAGATCCTCGTAATTTATTAGGTCATTCATGTACTGGAAATTCCACTATTGTTGCTCAACCGGTCCTAGATTTTCCCAGTATTCACTCACTTTCACCCTTCCTTCCTCAATTCCTCTTGCTCTGATGCACATCCACCTTGGTTCTGATCCTAGTTTGGGAAATTGGTTCCAGGAGTCCCTCCAAAACTTTGCACTCTCCCCATCTCTTATCTCCAAAAATAAATGCCCCTACACAATCCTTTATCCACTCACCACTTTCATCCATATAGGAGATCCAGGTTGCTCCTCATTAAGTCAAACCAGTTGATTTTTGGGTCTATCTCTTGCATATTTAGTATGCCACATCCTGGCCCACGGCTCAATTGAGTGATTGCACCATTGTCACCATAATTTGGCACCCTAGATTTCATCCATGACCTCAGGGTCGCGAAGTCCTAAACCCCCCTCCTCCTTGGGTTGGCATATCCCTTCCTAGCTCACCAAGGAAAATTTAGCCTTTGCCTCCCTACCACCCCATAATAAGTTCCTATGCAAACTCCTGATATCTCTAAGAACATATTTTGGTGCGAACAGAATCGAGAAGAGGTATATTTCCATGGCCTGCAAGACTGCTTTCATAAGAACCAATATACTCGGAAGATTTAACGACCGAAGTACCCAACTGGATATCCTATGTTTTGGTTTGTCCAGAAGATCCTGCCATGAGGATTTTTTCAACTTTTCCATTCCTAGGGGGATCACAAGGTATTTGGAAGGCATCACTCCTATGGAGAATTAAAGAACCCGAATGATATTCCTCTGGACTATGGGAGTTGTGTTAAGCAAAAAAACTGATATTTATTTGCATTAACTACTAAATCTGAGGCCCTATAAAAGAGTTTCATGCTCCTCTTGAAGGCCTGAGCTTCTTGGACTAAAGGGAGCCCCATAATAATTGTGTCATCCAAAAAATATTGGTGCATCTGGGGATCCATTCCCTTATAGAATTTAAGACCACGTAACTCCCCACTCCCTGCTTGAGCCTGGATAAGCCTGCTTATCCCTTCTTCCATCATAATGAAAAGGAATGGGGATAGTGGGTCTCCCTGCCTAATACCCTGAGAAGGATGAATCAATTTGGTCAGAGATCCATTCAGGAGGATATTGAAGAAAGGGGTCATTACTAAACTCATGACCCACTCAGGACCAAACCCAAAGGCTTCTAGCATCCTGTCCATGTACTACCAAATCAGTTTTTCATAGGCTTTTGCAATATCTAGTTTGATCATCATGCCTGGCCTCCTAGTGCTTTTCAAGGAATGAATCACTTCATGGACTAGGATAACTCCATCTAGAATCCGCCTCCCTTCCACAAGCCCAGATTGTTCAAGGCTGATCAAGTTTGGTAGGAGAGCTTTCAGGCGATTCACAATCACCTTAGAAATAATTTTGTAAATCACATTGGATAAGGCTATTGGCCTAAACTTGTCTAGGATTTCTTCTCCTTCCTCTTTTGTAATTAAAGTAAGAAAGGTTGCATTAAAATATTCGAGTACTCCCCTCTAACTTCTGGATTCTTCAATAATATATAAGACTCCCTCCTTGATCATATCCCAGAAGTGGTGGAAGAAGTTCGAGGTGAAGCCATCAAGTCCTGAAGCCTCCCCCAGAGCCATCTGATCAACAGCTTCCTCCACTTCCCGCATAGCTACTAGCTTAAGTAGCATTTCATTGTTCTCTCTAGTTACAACTTTAGGAATAATCCTAGTGCTTCTGCCTATGTCCCTCCCCCTATCTCCCCCATCCTCATTGATGATACCAAAAAAGTGTTGGGTAAGTTCCTCCTCTATCTCCCTTCTAGTCTCCACCCAACTTCCATCTATGTTTTTGAGTTTATGGATTTTCAAGCAATTTCTATTATGGAGGACCAAGTTGTGGAAGAACTTGGTGTTCCTCTCCCCCTCCTACAACCATTGTATCCTTGACTTTTGTTTTTAGAAGATTCCTTCTTGCCTTTCTCTAGCCTCCAGCTGACACAATAGGTCCTTTTCCTTGACCTTCATGTCCTCATCCCACCCGTATTCCATCCACTTCTTATTGATAAGCTTGATATCACTTATCAGTCGCTTTTTATCCTAAAAAATATTCCCAAACTCCTCCCTATTCCACATGTTCACTTTGGCCTTAAGGGCCTTTATATTTTGTTGAAAGCGATACATCATGGTACCCAGAAGGGGGGACAGCTCCTTCCACCACTAGGAAACTAGATCCTTAAATTCCTTGTGCTCCAACCAGAATTGCTTAAATCTGAAAGGCTTACTTAGGATCACATTCGATTAGTCCCAGTTGAGACAAATGGGCTAGTGATCAGATCCCGTTGTCGGAAGAACGTTGGCCATTATCTCCCCTATTCCATGCATTACATTTTTAGAAACCAGAAATATATCAATCCAGGAAGAAACAAGGTGACCCCTCCCCCTCGTTTGTTGTTCCATGTGAACCAACCATTTCTAGTCTCTACGTCAACTAGAGAGTTGTGGGTTATAAAATCACAGAAAGCCTCCTGATACTTATCCAAAAACTGACTGCCCCCCTTCTTCTCTCTAAGGTTGGTAATAATATTAAAATCCCCTCCTATTATCCAGTTTCCTACCCCTGTTTGACCTTGTACCCATCTTAAAAACTCCAAAAAGGCCTGTTTCTATGGGAAGGAACTAGGTTCATAAACATTCATCAAAGAACCCTTAACTCCTATTTCTAATGACTAGAGATATGCCATTAACGAGAACTAATTATCCCACCACTCCTTGAGGTATACCTTTCCAAATATTCTCCCTAAAATTTTCCATCCTTTTTGGACTGCATTTTGTTTCTTGGAGGAAAACGATATCCAGTCTCTCTTGCTTAATATTGCTAGCTAAATTTTTGCACTTCCTAGGGTGGTTGCACCCCTTAATATTCTAGGAAATTATTTTCATTGAATAACTTTGTTTACCTCAAAGAAGGCCGCCCTGATTGTTGGGTACTAACCTAATTTGATGATTTTTACACCTACCTTTGCGGTATGTTTCTTGCTTGTTTTCCTTCCCCTTTTCATCTCTTCCTTTAGTGATTTCCTTTTGCTACCTTTATGTGATTCTGCTGCAATCCCCAGATTCTGGTGCACTTGTGTTCTGATAATGGCCTCTTAGAGAAGCTCAATTTCTCTGCGAGAAACATACCCTTGTCCCTTCTTCTGCATTCTGCCTCGATTGCATCAAGATCCAACTCTCCCAACTCCACTTCCTCTACCTCATCTTCGACTACTACCTCCATTGGGGTCTGATTCTCCCCTTCCTCATCTACTTCCTTTTCTTTTCCTACCTAATTCCCTGATGAGTCCATCTCTTTTAGATTCCCCCCCTTAGTACCCTCATCCTCCAAGATCTCGACGGGGTTACTGGAGCTGGGTAGATTTTCCAAATAATCCTTCCCAGTTTTTGGGGGACCATCTGCCTTGCTTCTCCTCTGATTCTTGACTTTTGAAAACCCTTCCCCATGATAAATCTCACCTAATTGATGTTGGCCTAGAACGGATTGAGGTTGAACTATATTTGGGAAGTTCCTACCAAAGTGTCCATATTAACGGCATTGTCGGTATCGAAACAAAAGTTGCTCATTGTCAATGGGTTGGATCCATTCTCCATCCTCCCAGTTCAAGCTTATTTCCTCTAGTAATTCTTTTGACATGTCCATGTACACACAAATGTGTGCAAAGGCTATGCCAATATTTGATGTTTGGTCTACTCATCCACCTTCACAAACTCCCCCTGGGTATTACCAATGTCTTGCAGGGTTTCCATATCCCAGTATTCACAGGGAAAAGAGAATAAATGAATCCAAATAGGGGAAATCGTCATATCTTCAGTTTCTGAATTAAATCACTCTCTCCAGGGCCAGAGCTATAATCCTACTAAGAAGTAGAAATATAGAGCTCCCTCCAAAACTAGATCCCAATCCTCTTGATTAAAGAAAATAATTATGAAGAAACCCTTTGACCCTATATGCAGATCATAGTGCCCTTTAGGGTTCCACATAGTCTTGATCCATCGAACAAGATCCCTCTCCCTTGGCCACACCCCCACAATTTTTTTGATGAGAGCCTTCTCCTTCCATAACTGGATCTTGCCTCTTACCTTCTTGGATTTTATCTAGATGGATGGAATAGATAAGGCTTTCAGAAGGCATCCTCCTGGGCCTGATCATCTTCCCTTCCCGTCTCCATCCCTCTTCCCGTCCCCACTACCATTTTCTCCCTCCTTAGGTACCTATCCCTATGGAACCATCCCAGCCATGCTCGGGAACCGAGGGTTTTGTAGCCCCCCCATCACTCTCCATCCGCCCTCACTTGCACAAACAAACCTTCACGATCGAGCTCACACTTCGCTTCCTATCGTCACAATAATATTCAATGCAATATTTAAAATTGACGTAACATATGGATAAATTCATTACCAGTATTTGAAGCATGATCTTCAATTGGTTGTTGTCCATTGACCTTGACATTGATTGGATTGTTGCTTTCCTACTCAAAACATAGTCAATATTTTATGGAAATTTTTTATAATGAATACATTGCACAAGTAATAAATCTTCATTAAAATTTATACCTATGTGCAAGGTGGATCACCATAATACTGTTTCTTCCTAGAAAATCTTTTCAGCGTTCAACAACAACTTCAAAGTCGTGTTGGATGCCAATATTCATGTCTTCCTCAGTGGGCACTTCATTGAATCGGTCGGCCTGCATATTTGCATAAATTCATTAATTTTCCTTTTTTGGTGCAATAAAACGAGAATAATTTGAAATTTATTATTTATATGCATTATTATTTTTTTGATACTTACAATTTGTTCCGCCAAATTTGAAAAACCACCAGGCCCAAGCTTATGCTGACCAATTTTTTCTTATATTTCCTTTGTGGCCTTTGATGTGTTATACATCCTATGAAAGTGTTGAAATAGGTTAGATGATCCAAATTTGATATATAAATTAATAATAATAAGGTTTATAATTACATTGTGGAAAGTATTGCATACCTCCCCGTGCCTGGTTGTAGCTTTCCTTGTTTTCTAAGAGCCCCCCCCTTTCCATATTCCACTAGGCATTTCCACTCTCTAGCTAGAATCATCATAGGGTGCTCATACCTAGGGTTCATTTCTAGGTGAACCCTATATTGGTCCTGGACAATATGAACATGTTTTCCAGCCTTCTTTAGGACCACGACTCTATTAAAGGTCTCGTTGTCGAACATGCCAACCAACCTATTAGTGAGCTCATCTTTTAAATTTTAAATTTGTCTATCCCACCTTGTCCGGGTGGTGGCCCCAAATATCTCCAAGACAAATTATTTAGATGTTTATAAAAAATGTCGTTTCCTACAAAAAAATCATGCCATCATTAGTTGAAATACAATGTTTTATCGGTATATAGACAATCAAATTATAAACACTAACTTGAACAATGCATAATAATTACCTGGGATCTTCTCTATATTTACTTGAATGAGCTCTTCATCCACCAAGAATATTGTCTGTATTGTACCTGTGCTAGTGACACAGGAAGATATAGGAAATGTTGCATCAACAATATCAATACTAGCATGCTCTGCATCGACCCCTTTTTCTGCATGATCTGGTGTGGGCTAGTCACTAGCTAGTGCACTAACAGCTGGCCTCGGGGGTGTCGCTGAATATGTTGTAGATTGTTCAGCTGAAAACAGTGGCACATGACATGTACAACATTGCTCATTTATTTTGATCATCATATTTCAACTATAAGTATTTGATGACAATCCATATATGCCCATACTTCGTATATATTGGACCAAGCACAACCAATATTTATAGTTGTAATAGGGTCCAACATACTTCATCAATTTTGTACATTTGTCATACCCAACCTTTATGCCATCCATGCAAAACAACCCCAAACCATGTAATGGTGATGGTGCAATTTGATATATCCTCTCATTCACACAAAAATATGTGTTTAGTTGAGGAAGATCCTTGGGTACCCATTGTTTCACTTGATGTTTGTACCTCAAGGGAACCTTGATGTCACATGTTGTCTCATCATCATAGGAACATGACCCCCCTTCAGCGAGAAAAAAAACCATGTGTTTATGGAATTTTCTTCTAATCTTTTGACATTTAGTTTATATATCCCTTGTAGACCTACTCGATGTCTCATTTTCATCTAGTCTTACTCAACTCCCCTTGCTTGAGGAAGAAAGATCTGACAAATACCTATTTGGCTCTACCTGCACCATGGGAAAAACATTCAGATAGGACCTTGTTGGGTATGCATAATTCATATTAGAGAATTACAAGCCATTAAGGCATGCATCTTCCATTATCATGATACATAGTTAGCATTTGTTGGAGTAGGGCCCGCAGCTACAGGAAAAGCTGCTATATCGGGACAAGAAAGTCAAAAGAAACAGTACCTGGAGCGGCCGAGAAGAGAGAGCTCAACCACTGCACTTAAGGTAGCGGCGAAGACAGGAGGGCTGAGCTACCCTCATAAAGGAAAAGGAGCAACGGGATGAGGTATTGAAGACAAAGGATAGAAGGGGAGCGACCGAGGAAGCGGCGCCCATACCCACGATCAGCATCGGGAAGCGTGGAAGACTGTAGAGAGCTGCAGTATGAACAGTAAGCAGCAGTTCAAAGTACAGATGCATCGACTGTCACAGTTAGGTTTTTTGGGTTACTGTTGGGATAGGCCCACAATTTTGTATCAGGGTGAGACCTTCGGGCCACCTATTTAAGCATGTATTTTGTATTGTAAAAGGTTAGACAGTAGAGAGAAAGATAGCTAGTTCTTTAGTCATCTGTATTGTAAGATATTGAGAAAGAGTCGAGCTCTAGTTCTGTATTCCGTCTGTATTATCTTACTGTAACCAGTAGCCAACTCCTTGAGCGTGAATGTAACAATCCGCAGGGATTGAGAGAGAGAGAGAGAGAGAGAGGATATATTGTAAGAAGAAGGAAATATAGAAAGGGAAGAGATCTAGAGAGAAGGGCTCCAACTGAGAACGTGAAGTTTCCCAGAAGATCTCGAGCTGCATAATAGGTTGCAGCGGAACTCTGTTTATTCTCTCAAGATATAATATAAAAACTAGTTCCTGTGGACGTAGCTTCCTCCTCGGAAGTGAACCACGTAAAATCAGTGTGTTGTGTGACTGTTTCATGTGATTGTGTTTACGTATTTGCTATCTGTTACCTGTTACATGAGCTTAGCTAACAGTTAATGAATGTGTGTATGCTATCCTTCAGTTTACAGTAACGTAGAAGGATAAATGTGAGTTGGATGTGTTAAGTATTATGCATCTAATTTTATCAGTGTTTGATTCAAACCGTAATAGTTACAGTGTCAAGTGATTCCTATATATTCAGTTCAGCAAGTCGAGCGCAATAGATGTTGAGAATATTAGACTGTAGAAGCTAAGTGAAGTTGTTTAACACCCTTGTGAATGTTAGCTGAGCTAGTAAAAGAGAGAAAGAGAGCCGTTGGACCTTGAGAGTTGGAGAGTCCTATTGAGTCTTACCATAGAAGCTATCGCAGCACAGAAAGGCGATATCGCACTGCCAAAGGAATCACGATGTGGGATATCGTAGGTAAAGAGTCAAGTAGAAGAGAAGGGTTGTGCATCGTCGAGGAAGCCACGATGCGATAAGAGTCAGTCTTATAGCAGAGTCTGCTCGGGAGAGAGATACAACGTTATAAAGAGAAATCCCACTGGTTAACCAGAGTCAAGAGGAACCTAGGATGCTACAAAACCTGGTTGAAGACACTTGAGTCTTCAACCACCCCATCTAGGATCACTTTGGGTGAGACTTCAGGCCGTTCTACATTCTGTCGCTGAAAGGGCCAGTGAGCTAGGGGTTTCGTTGGTACATTACAGTAAACCCGGGTCTGCCCATAGATAACCAACAAATGGTTTCATTGCCGGTTTTGAACAAATTGAAGAGCTAATGTTCTGTTGGCATCCTACTAAAGAACTTAACCACTGGGTTGAGTCTAAGGAGAGAGAATTTGCTAAAAAATAAAACAAGAGTCCTAGGCTTAGTACAGAGGACTGGTTACAAAAACATATCTTCATAGACCTGCATACGATATTTTTTGCGACCTATGCAAATGATTTGTACGATTGGTTATCAAAGTTGACTGATAAGAACATATTCAAGAAGAAAAGGAACATTTTCTGGACACCGGAGCTGATTCACACCGTGAAGAGCATTGATAATCCCATTTCATGGGTAGTAGACTTCTGGCTTGCGATTTTGCTAGAAGGTTTCGTTACAGAGTTTGCAGTTGATCAAAGAAAGAGTTTCAGCGAAGCGGAGAGGTACTTCTTCAAAGGATATCGCGGTAAGTATTTGACCTCTTTAAACTTGTTCCTTAAGATGTTATTACATGAAAAAGGAGTATTGGATATATTCTCAGATGAATAAATTAAGTCAGTGTAATGTCACAAGAGTTTGAGAGTGATTTTGAAGAAATTGGATGTACACGTAGCGGTAAGAAATATAAAGTATATTTCAGACCTTCCTTCTTTGAAGACAGTTCAGACAGTACTAGAGAACAGAGTCAAAATAATAGAGAAAGAACAGTAGGGGGTATCCCTTACCACCCTTATACCCCACAGAAAGCAACCGGGACTCAGAATAATCCCACAGGAACTCCATCTAGTAGTTCACACACAGTACATACTACAGTTACACCACCGAGTGGTAGTAACACAGCAAACCAAAATCCACCATGTAGAAACAGAATGGGGGATGATATGAAATTACCTACCTTTAAGGGTACAGGGGCAGAAGACCCAGAATAGCATTGGTTCCTATGTGAAGCCATATGGACCATTAAACAGATTCAAGATGATAATACTAAACTTGTCCAGTTGGCTACTACACTTAGAGAACGAGCTTTAACATGGTATATGAAGTATACGACAGCATAGCCCAGAACGCTTGTACAGGTCAGGACCGCCATGATTAAGGAATTTAAGAAACCTAAGTCTGAGTCACAATGTATTACAGAAATTAAAGACATCAAACAGTTACCCACAGAGTCAGTATGGGATTTTGATCAGAAATTTAAAGCCCTTATAGACCAAGTTAGCTTTGAGTTTGCGTCGGAGCAGCATAAGGAATGGTTTATTGCAGCACTGCTCCCTCACATCAGACTTCCACTAATGCAACAAATACTCTGTATGTAGGATGAAGCATTGGAGATGGCAATGAAACTAGAGGCTTCACCTCTAGCTGAGACTAGTACAGGTATGACAAACTTACAAAATTAGTTAGCCAATCTCACTTTATAGCTACACGATATTAAGAAAGGAAAAGAGGTTGCATAAGAGTTATGGTGTACAAAATGTAAAGGACAGGGCCATACTAAAGATAACTGTCCAGTATTTGTTGAGTATTTAGCAAGTGGGGCTCCTAACCCCTTAGTACAGACTCAAGGGCCATGGTGTGAGATCTGTAAAACAAAAGGACATAGACCACAAGAATGCCCTTTACTTCAGAAGTATGTACAAACTCCTAAGAACTTATACTGTAACTTCTGTAAGTCAGTAGGACATGATGAAAATAATTGCAGAGCTTATGACCTCATGATAGATAGAAAACACGAACTCTACAGAGTCTAGTCAGAGACATCAGGTCTAGTAGCAGGACTACATCATGAACCGGATCATGTTGGCCGTGGAGGAGGATTCAGAGGACGAGGCCGTGGTGGAGGCTTTGGCCATGGTGGAGACTTTTGCCGTGGCCGTGGACCGATTATTTGTTACAACTGTGGAGCCATAGGACATTATGCTAGGGATTGTCAGAACCCTACTATGACATGTAAATATTTCAAGTCCTATGATCACACTATAGAAGAATGTCCTATCTTGATAGCCAAGATTAGGGACCCAAAGCCAGCAATAAACCAGAATATTCAGCGTATTGCTGCTGAGCAGAAAGAACCAGAACCAAGAGTCAATATTGTGACTCGCAATGGTGCTTCTACCTATAAGACATCGCAGGATGCTGAAAAGAATACAGGTCTGGAGTGGGTGCGTAAAGCCACTGATAAATCAACACCACTTGACCTGCAAAAGAATAAAGAAACATTTCAGCAAGCTAAAATTTTCTTTACTGAACCTACACCATCAGGATCATAGGCATTGCCTTGTAGGGGCATACTGCAGCAGCAACATTGTGGCGTTAGTCCTATGTAGACATCGCAGGCTACCACGTTGGGAAGGTGTGAAGAATATGAGTTGACAGGAAGTGTCCAATCCTTCCCACGGAGCTGTTTGAAACTCGTCAGAAATGAGAAAGCTATCGGAGAGCTTCAGCGCATCATAGACCAGTACCAGCAACCTTCTTCTGTGAGTAATACACAGTGTGCTATTCATAATATTATGGGCCATACAAGAACAGGAATAGAAATGAGACTCACAGCGCAAATTGGAGAATTTGAAATGGATGAGGTAATCCTAGATTTAGGATCAGAGGTAAATGTTCTGACTAAGAAGACATGGGAACAGATGGGTAGCCCTAACTTAGCCAAATAACCTATCCATCTGCGACTAGCCAATTAGCAGAGGGTATCACCACTGGGTCGATTACCGCAAGTACCAGTTGATATTGATGGAGTTCACAGCTTTGCAAACTTTGAAGTCATAGAAATCATTGGCGATAGTAGATCATATCCAGCTTTACTAGGTATTGATTGGGCAATTGATAACATGGTTGTTATCGATTTAAAGAAAAGACAAATGACCTTTGAGGACAATCAGATTCGAGTCATTGCACCGTTGGATCCTTTCCAGGGTCCTTGTTATATTGAACCTATCAGAGCGGAGGAAGAGGTGCGTAATATGGAAAGCCTCTATCAGATGACTGCTAATCAGAGTGATTACATCAACCCCACCGTAGTAGTAAATATTAGTTGGCGATGCGACAGCTCATTCGCATCAGATTCAGATGTTGGCTTAGAAAATTGGCAGAATAGACTTTACGAAGTCTCAGCTCGCAGATGTGCATTTATGACTAAGTCACTGCAATGGATTGGCACAGAGGTTAAGGATATTCCGTCATTTCATGGCTTAGCGAATGTCAACGTCTTTTTACAATAGTTTGAGCAGGAAATTCCTCATGAGTAGAGGATGGTAGCTATTGACCTTGCAAGATGGTGGCATGCACATAAAGAACATATCGCATCATGGGATGATTTTAAGAGACTGATGGCGATCAGATTCTCTAATAACAAGGATCCTTTACAGCAGAAATATACAAGAGAAAGTGACCCCAGGTCACATATTAAGATTTATGAACAGAGTTGGTTGGACATTCCAGAGGATGAATGGGTTCAGCTATTCATTCACACTTTAGACACAGTCCCAAGGAACTGGTACACTGAGACAGAGTTGTACAGAGGAACTATTTCATGGCCAGTTATGATAGACATCTTTCTACTCACTTTCACTTTTGAATATGAGTATCCAAGCATTGATCAAGCTCTAGGTAGTATAAAGACTAAGATATTTGAAGATTGTACCCTACCAATGTATACGCAGCCTGAGTGGGCCATCCAGTTAGAACATGTGCTCGATTGTTACAACTTCACAGAAGAGCAATGTGATGAGGATGAGAATCCTCATAGTATCAACATTCCGGAGTCTGAAGGGACTCGTGAAGTTGATGGACCAAAGCTAGAGATTCCAGCTATCACAGAGCCTATTAAGATTAAAAAGATCAATATTGGCACAGAAACAGAACCTAAGTTTGCCTCTATTGGAGACTATTGGGATAATGAAATAGTAGGACACATCGCAGATCTGTTACATGACTATCAGGACCTATTTCCCACTAAGTTCACAGAGATGAAGGGAATAGTAGGAGATTTGGGAGTCATGCGCATAACTTTGTAAGAGGATGCTAGGCCAGTTAAACAGTGTCCATACAGATTGAATCCTCGTTATAAATAAAAAGTTAAAGATGAGATTGATAATATGCTAGCAGCAGGCATTATTGAACCAGTAGAAGAGAGCGAATGGGTTAGTCCCATGGTTGTGCAGGAAAAGAAAACTAAAGGAGAAATCAGGATTTGTGTCGATTTGCGTAAACTCAACGACGCATCACTTCATGACCCATTTCCGACACCTTTTACTGATGAAGTTTTAGACAATGTGGGAGGACAGGAGATCTATTCATTCACTGATGGCTTTTTAGGCTATCACCAGATAAGAATCCATCTAGAGGATCGACATAAGACCACCTTTGCGACAGAATGGGGCTCATTCCAGTATACGGTAATGCCCTTTGGTCTTAAAAATGCACCAGCTATCTTTTCTAGAGTAGTAGTTGTTGTATTCAAGGAATACATCCATAAATTATTAGAAGTCTATTTTGATGACTGGACTGTATTTGGATTAATCGAAAAGCATATAGGAGATTTAAGGCTCATGTTAGATAAATGTAGGCAATATCAGATTTCTCTTAACTTGAAGAAATGTATATTCTGTGCGCCATTTGGTATTTTGTTGGGTCATATTGTTTACAGAAAAGGCTTGATGGTAGATCTTGCAAAGATTGCCATCATTGTAAATATTCTAGCACCCAACTCAGTCAAGCAATTGAGAACAGTGCTTGGTCATACCGGGTATTATAGAAAATTCATCAAAGGCTATGCAAAGATCACAACACCTATGGAAAAGCTATTAAAGAAAGACGTGGAATTCCTATGGAATGAGGAATGCCAGCAAAGTTTAGACACTCTTAAAGAAAAGATGGTTGCAGCACCCATTTTAGTATTCCTAGATTGGAACAAGCCATTTCATGTACATATGGATGCATCTGGCATCGCACTGGGGATTGTCTTAACACAACCAGGAGAAACAGGTATTGATCACCCTATCGCGTACTCCAGCAGAAAGTTATCTACCGCAGAAAAGAAATACACCACAACAGAAAGAGAAGGATTAGCTATGGTGTATGCTCTACAAAATTTCAAGCACTACCTACTGGGTGCCCCTTTCAAGATGTTCACTGACCATTCCTCTTTAAATTATTTGGTCAATAAACCAGTGTTAGGGGGAAGGATCTGCAGATGGTTACTCTTACTTCAGGAGTATGATTTTGAAATTATTGTAAAACCAGGAAAATTAAATGCCGGACCTGATCATCTATTGCGAATAGACTCAGGAGAAGAACCAAGTAATTTAGAAGATAATTTGCCAAATGCGCAATTGTTTTCTATCCAGATCGCAGATGAGTATTATGAAGATATTATCCACTTTCTCACTACAGGGTGGGAACCAGTTGAGTTTACTAAGCAGCAGAAGAAACAATTAGTTGTGAAAGCAGCAGATTTCACTTTGATCGCAGGACAATTATACAAGTTAGGTCTAGATGAAGTCCTGCGTAGATGCATGACGCCGCATGAGAAAGAGGCCATTATCAGAGAAGCACATTCAGGTACCGCAGGAGGTCATTTCGCAGGAAAGCCGACTGCACAGAAAATTCTAGCTGTAGGATAATGGTGGCCTACATTGCACAAAGACACTAAGGAGTTTTGCAGATGCTGTGATATCTGCCAGATGGTATAAAAACCTTCATGGAGAGATGAAATGCCACTGCGACCACAGATCACGCTGCGGGCATTTGACAAGTGGGCTATAGATTTTTTGGGTCCTATCAACCCACCAAGAAAATGATCTGGTGCGAGATACATCATTACAGGAACAGAATACCTCACCAAATGGGCAGAGGCCAAAGCAGTAAGGAATTGTGATGCTGCTACAGATGCACAGTTCATTTTTGAAAACATCATTAGTATATTTGGATGTCTAGTAATTTTGATGAGTGATCAAGGCACACATTTTCTGAATCGTACTATTGAGGCCTTGAAGAAGGAATTTCAGATACAGCACCATAAGAGCACTCCCTACCACCCACAAGCTAATGGTACGGTGGAGGCTTTTAACAAGATTCTAGAAAATGCTCTTACTAAGATCTGTAACAGCCAAAGAAATGATTGGGACCTCAGGGTTAATGCTGTATTATGGGCTTATAGAACTACATGCAAGAAGCTTACAGGACACACACCTTTCAGCTTGGTGTATGGACAAGAGGCTGTTATTCCTATGGAATATATTATTCTCAGTTTAAGAATTGTTCAAATTACCAAGATGGCTGATGCAGATACGATGAATGACAGGTTAGCACAACTACTTGCCTTAGAAGAAGACAGATTCATCGTCGGATTTCATCAAAAAGTGCAAAAGGCACGAGAAAAATATTGGCATGACAGGCACATTAAGAGCAAGAGTTTTCAGACAGGAGACCTAGTGCTCCTTTATGATAGTAAGTTTGTTAAGTCTCCAGGAAAATTCAAGACGCATTGGTTGGGGCCATATCAAATTCAGCAAGTTAAAGAAGGAGGTGTCGTTCAGCTCAGTAAACTGAATGGGGAGCTTGTTCCTACTTTCATTAATGGCAGTAGGCTTAACCTTTATAGTGATAGCCACCCCACCCCCCAATCTTAACGTAGGGAACTACCTGTGCAAATTTCCAGTGTAGTTGAAAGGAGACATCGCACCTATAGCTAGTCTACACTAAAAAAAAAAAAAAAGGTGTGTTTATTTTGCGCAAGTTTTGAACGTTGCGGAGTTTCAACAACTTGGCATGAAAATTTTTGATTCAGGACGATGCGGTGTGACATCGTAGCAATGCGATGCTCCCCATTCCACGTAGATGATTTTGGAAAGGAACAGTGGGCTAGTCACTTCGCCCTCTGACAAGCAGTTAATACTGGATACGACAGCTATCCGTTATCATATATTTGGAAACAGTATAGTGATTTTCCCATATTTGATAAATCTTGGTCGAGACCGGCACCTGTGCACAGTTTTCAAAGGAAATTTGATCGGACTTTCGGCAATTAATGAGGATAGAAACGATGGGTGTTGTCTTGTCCATGCAATAAATGCTGTCGACGGGTCCAGCCTAAGTGGCCGTTGCTTTAGAGATTATCGCCTTCGTTATAAGTACATAGATCATTCACACAGAAGGGTTACTTTAGCGATTTCTGAGAGTTATAGAGCAATTTGTAAGAATTTTGCTTGAGCAGAGATACATCAGTTACAGAGTGCTAGTTTCCCCAATTTCGTAGCCATTGCCAGTCTAGAGTATTTCACCAGGTGGTGTATGTCCGAGAAGGAACCTTTAGAAGACATTGTGTGATGATTCCAGAGTGGTGGTCTCTTGTCTGTTATGACGATGCCGCCCAAGGTTGTGAGATTAGGTGCACCACAGGTCAGACAGATGCCAAGGATGAGGAGTCAAGATCAGATAGTAGAAGAGTCCAGCTCAGAGCAAAGAAAAAGAAAGCAGAGGAGAAGAAAAGTGAGACTAAGAAAGAGAAGGGATCCCGGCTATGTGCGTGGAGTTTCCCAGAAGATCTCATGGAAAGAAAAAAGGACCAAGAAACAAGCATCTGAGACTCAGAAAAACAAAAGGAAAAGGGAAAGGAACGAAGCAGAGATGTTGAAAATGAGAGAGATACAGAAAATGTCAAAGAAGGTAGTTACATTAAAGCTGAAAAAGGACATATCTCCTCATGGAAGTTTTACCAAGGCGCATATATCCAAGTAAAGTCAATTTATCGGAATGAAGATCAACTTAGATGTATGCTGAAAGACATCTACTTTCCCTATATTCATAATGATGAGGGCTTTGATGAATCTATTCGGACAAGTGCTCCAGTAGAATTTGAGGTGAATGGTACAAACCTGACCGAGGTAGCAGGAGGAAAGATCGTCCCAAGAAATTTTGCAGCCTATAAATGGTCCACCATTTATTCTGGAGCTCACTTAAGGAAAGTGTTGATACTATTTTAGAGAAAGCGGCACAAGACTGTGTCGAAGCTATGGGCAAAGAAGTCGCAGGACTTCAAGAAATATTTGCAAGGACTTTGCAGGAAGCTAAGGAGAACCTACAGCAAGAGAAGCCAGTTGTTAGTGGCTCAGGGACGAGCCACAAGTAAGTGTTAGGGGACTGTTGGAGCAGGGCCTGCAGCTACAGGAAAAGTTGCTATATCAGGACAAGAAAGTCAAAAGAAACAGTACCTGGAGTGGCCGAGAAGAGAGAGCTCAACCACTGCACTTAAGGCAGCGGCGAAGACAGGAGGGCTAAGCTACCTTCATAAAGGAAAAGGAGCAACGGGCTGAGGTATTGAAGAAAAAGGACATAAGGGGAGTGACCAAGGAAGCAATGCCCATACCCACGATCAGCACCAGGAAGCATGGAAGACTGCAAAGAGCTGCAGTATGACCAGTAAGCGGCAGTTCAAAGTACAGATGCGTCGACTGTCATAGCTAGGGTTTTTGGGTTACTATTAGTATAGGCCCACAGTTTTGTATCAGGGTGAGACCTTCAGACCACCTATTTAAGCATGTATTTTGTATTGTAAAAGTTTAGACAGTAGACAGTTAGACAGTAGAGAGAAAGATAGCTAGTTCTTTAGTCATCTGTATTGTAAGATATTGAGAAAGAGTCGAGCTCTGGTTCTATATTCAGTCTGTATTATCTTACTATAACCAGTAGCCGACTCCTTGAGCATGAATGTAACAATCCGCAGGGATTGAGAGAGAGAGAGAGAATATATTGTAAGAAGAAGGCAATATAGAAAGGGAAGAGATCTAGAGAGAAGGACTCCAGCTGAGAACACGAAGTTTCCCAGAAGATCTCGAGCTGCATAATAGGTTGCAGCGGAACTGTGTTTATTCTCTCAAGATATAATATAAAAACCAGTTCCTGTGGACGTAGCTTCCTCCTTGGAAGTGAACCACGTAAAATCAGTGTGTTGTGTGACTGTCTCATGTGATTGTGTTTACGTATTTGCTATCTGTTACCTCTTACATGAGCTTAGCTAACAGTTAATGAATGTGTGTATGCTATCCTTCAGTTTACAGTAACGTAGAAGGCTAAATGTGAGTTGGATGTGTTAAGTATTCTGCATCTAAGTTTATCAGTGTTTGATTCAGACCGTAACAGTTACAGTGTCAAGTGATTCCTGTATATTCAGTTCAGCAAGTCGAGTGCAATAGATGTTGAGCATATTAGACTATAGAAGCTAAGTGAAGTTGTTTAACACCCTTGTGAATGTTAGTTGAGCTAGTAAAAGAGAGAAAGAGAGTCGTTGGACCTTGAGAGTTGGAGAGTCCTATTGAGTCTTACCATAGAATCTATCGCAGCACAAAAAGGCAATATCGCACTGCCGGAGGAGCCACGGTGTGGGATATCGCAGGTAAAGAGTCAAGTAGAAGAGAAGGGTTGCACATCATCGGGGAAGCCGCGATGCGATAAGAGTTAGTCTCATAGCAGAGTCTACTCAGGAGAGAGATACAGCGTTATAAAGAGAAATCCCACTGGTTAACCAGAGTCAAGAGGAACCTAGGATGCTACAGAACCTGGTTGAAGACACATGAGTCTTTAGCCACCCCATCTAGGATGACTTCGGGTTCTACGGCTTGTCGCGGAAAGGGCCTGTGAGATAGGGGTTTTGTTGGTACATTACAGTAAACTCGGGTCTGCCCATAGATAACCAACATCATTCTCCCCCAATATTGACAATTCATATCTTGACCAAGGTGTACAGTAAAGGTGGATAAACAACCCATTTTACCCATAGGGACAACAAGACCAATGACTTTAATCATTTCTCTCTCTCAAGTTATATTTTCACATATATTTTTATCATCATTGTATAAGCATAAGTAAATAACAAAGGTATTCTAGAAAAGTATTGTTGTAAAAAATTCATAAATAATTTTCATCTCTTTCATCTTAAATTAGTCCTTGAGATGAGTTATCAATTCCAATGTACTGAACATAAATAGTAAAAAAATTGCAATGATGTTTAACAATGAATATTAATTAAAGAACAATAATAATGCTAGATAGATCTGGTTTGGATCTACCTTATACTCAGACATTTTGAGTCAGCTCTTGTCACTATAAGGACAAGCTGTCATAAGACATACCTTCAGAGAGAGAGAGAGAGAGAGAGAGTTAGAGTGTTGATGGCTGGAGCTCACGGGTTGGAGATCAAGGTTCACAATTCAAAACAAAATTCTATAAGCCCTAGAATAGGTACCATATGACATTTGGTACCCTACTTTAAGCGTACTCAACTTTACAGCAAATATTAGATCTATGCTTATTTCATGCTAAGATACTCCAAGAGTGAAGTTATGAACATAATATATAAACATGGCATGTATTCTAGAATGGTCCCTTAGGAAACCCTATGCTTTAGGGTGGTTACCATAATAAAACATAAAATAAAGTTGAGTAAACTTAGAGTAGGGTACCAAAGGTCATGTGGTCACATAATATTAAAGCAATAAAAGTAATAAGGTTAAGTAATCATACCAAATGTGGTCAAGGTACCACACACAATAAGGGCACTAGGACCAAATAGAAGATGAAGCCTCCATAATTCAACAAAAGGTGTCACAACAATATGGTAAGGAAAACCCCATACCCACAAGACCAGCATGTACTGTAAAGGTGGGAAAACAACCCATTTTACCCATAGATCCAACAAGACCAATGACTTTAATATTTTCTTTCTCTCAAGTTATATTGTCACATATATTTTTATCATCATTGTATAAGAAAAAGTAAATAACAAAGGTAGATCTAGAAAAGTACCGTTGTAATAGATTCATACATAATTTCATCACTTTGAACTTTAACGCTTCACTTGTCACTGTGTTAAAGTTGGTCCTTGATACGTGTTATCAATTCCAATGCACAGAACATAAACAATAAAAAAAATACATTGAAGTTTAACTAATTAATAGTAATTAAAGAACAATAATAATGCTAGATAGATTTGGTTTGGATCTGCCTTGTACTCAAACATTTTGAGTCAACTCTTGTCACTGTAAGGACAATATGTCAAAAGACATACCTTCAAAGAGAGAGAGAGAGAGAGTGTGTGTTGATGGTTTAGGTTCACATTTCACGTTTGGATATCATGGGTTGGAGATAATGGTTCACAATTCACAACACAATTCTAGAAGCCCTAGAAGAGGTACCATATGACCTTTGGTACCCTACTTTAAGTGTACTCAACTTTACAGCAACAATAACCCTATGCGTCCATAAAATATCAGATCTATACTTATTTCATGCCAAGATACTCCAAGAGTCAAGTTATGAACATAATATATAAACATAGCATTGTCTTCTAGAATGGTCACTTAGGAAGCCCTAGGTTTTTGGGTGGTTACCATAATAAAACATAAAATAAAGTTGAGTACACTTAGAGTAGGGTACCAAAGGTCATGTGGTCACATAATAATAAAAGAATAAAAGTAATAAGGTTAATTAATCATACCAAAGGTGGTCAAGGTACCACACACAATAAGGGCGCTAGGACCAAATAGAAGATCAAGGACCATAAGTCAACAAAAGGGGTCACAACAAGATGGTAAGGAAACCCCCATACCCACAAGACCAAGGTGTATCGTAAAGGTGGACAAACAAACCATTTTACCCATAGGGCCAACAAGACCAGTGAATTTAATATTTTCTCTCTCTCAAGTTATATTGTCACATATATTTTTATCATCATTGTATAATCAAAAGTAAATAACAAAGGTAGTTCTAGAAAAGTACTCTTGTACTAAATTCATACATAATTTTCATCTCTTTCAAGTTAATGCTTCACTTTTCATTGCATTAAAGTTGGTCCTTGAGATGAGTTATCAATTCCAATGTACAGAAAATAATGGCAAAAAAAATACAATGAAGTTTAACCAATGAATAGTAATTAAAGAACAATAATAATGCTAGATAAATATGGTTTGGATCTACCTTATACTCAGACATTTTGAGTCATATTTTTTCACTGTAAGGACAATCTGTTAGAATAAATAACTTTAGAGAGAGAGAGAGTTAGAGTGTTGATGGTTTAGGTTCACATTTCACAGTTGGAGCTCATGGGTTGGAGATCACGGATCACAATTCACAACACAATTCTAGAAGCCCTAGAATAGGTATCATATGACCTTTGGTACCCTAATTTAAATGTACTCAACTTTACAGCAACAATAACCCTATGTGTCCAACAAATATCATATATATAATTCTTTCATGACAATATACTCCAAGAGTAAAGTTATGAACATAATATATAGACTTGGCATGTCTTCTAGAATGGTCACTTAGGAAACCCTATGTTTTAGGGTGGTTACCATAATAAAACATAAAATAAATTTGAATACACTTAGAGTAGGGTACCAAAGGTCATGTGTTCACATAATAATGAAACGATAAAAGTAATAAGTTTAAGTAATCATACCAAAGGTGGTCAATGTACCACACACAATAAGGGAACTAGGACCAAATAGAAGATGAAGGACTATAAGTCAACCAAAGGGGTCACAACAAGATAGTAAGGAAAACCCCATACCCACAATACCAAGGTGTACCGTAAAGGTGGGAAAACAACCCATTTTACCCATAGAGCGAACAAGACCAATGACTTTAATATTTTCTCTCTCTCAAGTTATATTGTCACATATATTTTTTTCATCATTGTATAAGCAAAAGTAAATAACAAAGATAGATCTAGAAATGTATTGTTGTAATAAACTCATACATAATTTTCATCTCTTTAAACTTTAACGCTCCACTTGTCATTGTCTTAAAGTTGGTCCTTGAGATGAGTTATCAATTCCAATATATAGAACATAAAGAGAAAACAAATTATAAAGAAGTTTAACTAATGAATAGTAATTAAAGAACAATAATAATTCTAGATAGATCTAGTTTGGATTTTCCCTATACTCATCCATTTTGAGTCAGCTCTTGTCACTGTAAGGACAAGCTATCAGAAGACATACCTTCAGAGAGAGAGAGAGAGTTATAGTGTTGATGGTTTAGGTTCACCTTTCACGGATGGAGCTCACGGGTTGGAGATCATGGTTCACAATTCAAAACATAATTCTAGAAGCCCTAGAAGAGGTACCATATGAACTTTGGTACCCTACTTTAAATGTATTCAACTTTACAGCAACGATAACCCTATGCATCCAACAAATATCATATCTATACTTATTTCATGCCAAGATACTCCAAGAGTCAAGTTATGAACATAATATATAAACTTGGCATGTCTTCTAGAATGGTCACTTAGGCAACCCTATGTTTTAGGGTGGTTACCATAATAAAACATAAAATAAAGTTGATTACACTTAGAGTAGGGTACCAAAGTTCATGTGTTCACATAATAATAAAACAATAAAAGAAGTAAGGTTAATTAATCATACTAAAGGTGGTTAAGGTACCACACACAATAAGGGCGCCAGGACCAAATAGAAGGTGAAGGACCATAAGTCAACAAAATGGGTCAGAACAAGATGGTAAGGAAACCCCCATACCCACAAGACCAAGGTGTACCGTAAAGGTGGAAAAACAACCCATTTTACCCATAGGGACAACAATACCAATGACTTTAATATTTTCTCTCTCTTAAGTTACATTGTCACATATATTTCTATCGTCATTGTATAAGTAGAAGTAAATAACAAAGGTATATCTAGAAAAGTACTAATGTAATAAATTCACACATAATTTTCATCTCTTTCAACTTTAACGCTCCACTTGTCACTTCATTAAAGTTGGTCCTTGATATGAGTTATCAATTCCAATGTACATAACATAAACCGTAAAAAAATTACAATGAAGTTTAACTAATGAACATAATATATAAACTTGGCATGTCTTCTAGAATGGCATGTCTTCTAGAAAGGTCACAACTCAAGTACAATGAACACACACAAGGTCATATCCCACCACAGGATGCATTCAAGAATCATAGATCAGATATGAAAAAACATGTTTGGAAGACCTCCACTTTGCAACATTAGTTAATTGACTACAGTTGGTTGCATATAGGACTTAATGTATGTGGCGATATTTTCTCACTGTGTACAATATTCATTTTCCTCGCAATATGGTAAAAAATGCATACAATATCACACAGCCACAAATACTATACACTGTGAAAATATATCGTGACATACACTTTAATTCACCACTTGCACAAATATTATTTCTCTATACTGAGAGACCTGCACCCAATGATTTAATATTTGTCATGAATATTTGATGAGGTAAAATATAAATAACCAAATCCATGGAAAAAATAAATATTCACTCTTGAAATAGCTTAAAAATAAAAAGGAAAGAAGTGAAGTACTAGAATATTTTGTTGGAAATGTGATATTTGGTGACACTAAGAGATAATAAATTGTGGGTTGACTGGATTTGGGCACCTGATTGTCTCTTCCAGTGTTGTGAGATACAAGGGATTCTTATATTTTCTCACCATGAAATTCTCAAGGTCTTGCGATTGAAAAATATGGGTGTCAGAATGAAATTCTCAATATGTATTATATTTTTGGTTCCTAGTAAACTTAGTTTGAATATGTATTATATTTGTATTTTATTTGTTTTGTACTCTACCTACATTGTTAATATTTCATAGGTGATTTGGTCAAAGATGATCACTCACTTAAAGACCTTTGTTGTTAATTGTTGAACATTAATAAATTATATTATCTTATTTAGTTTTTTGCACATTTGTTTTATTACATTTTGGGACCTTTGATCTCAAACTGGCACAAACTATATTTCTATATGCCATTGATCCTTGAAATTATTCTATACACTTCAATGAATCTCAAGAATCTAGCCTCACTTGACGCTAGATAAAGTAAAGGTAAGAGAAAAAACTTCATTACAACCAATCCTTGTTAGAGTAACTTGATGGATAGTGGTAGTAACATGTTGAATACATGCCAACATGATTCAAAATATGTTAACTATGTTCTTGCTTCTTTCTAGAACAACATTATACCTTGCAACGTCATGTGTCTCTTCAAAAACCTAATACACCTATAGGAATCCCAACGCCTGTTTGGTTCTACCTGCACCAAGGGATAAAAGTTTCAATGTTTTAGTTTTGGGTAAAGATCAACATAGAAGGAGAATGGAAATTTTTTCTTTTGTGCTTGCATTCATGGAAGGAATGCCACATAGGCAAGAAGAAAGTTCCTACATCCAAGTAAGAGTCCTCCACACTTGGAATACCCATCATCTACCAACCAAAAGTAAGAGCTAGAGAAAATAGGGTCTACTTTGAGTGAAACAAAAACCAATATAGGTTAAATTAATTTCTTTAGACATATTGAAACCATCATATTTAACTAAATTATCTTTGTTTTCTTTGTGAATCTTAACATTTATCATTATATGTTTGGTTCCTTCCTCCAAATCACCTTTTGTACCCACAACACATACTACATTTTATATATCTCAACTAACATATATTTATTGGATGGCGTTCATTGATTTAGAATTTAATAGTACTTCACCTTTTCCATTTATGTATGCTCTTCAACTTGTGTTTTTTTAAGTGATTCATTTGGGTTGATAAAAATTAAATTATAAGGTTTTCCCATCTCCTCATTAAGTATAAAACATTTTACTTTCATATTGTTTACTTTTATTCTATTTCCTTCAAGAATATTCAAAACATACACATCATGTTACCTTCAATTTCAGTATTAAAATAGTTTAGGCTAATTTGCAAAGTTATGGAAACATTAATTGGTTGGAGGCACACCTTCTTGGATGTTCTCTTCACATAATCTTCCATGCAATCTCAGTGAAAAAATATGGTTGAAGGTTTGTTTAATTATTTATAAAATAAAAAAATTGACTTTGGATTATGCTTCCGTATTTAACAATTTCAAGTTTTTTTAGATTCATTCCATTTACAAGCAAGTTCCAACACACCACAATGCACACATACACACCTAAACACCACTACTTGGTCAATACATTCAACCATAAGAACTCTAAAATCTACCACTTCACATAATCACATAATAAATTAACCTAGAGTTTGTTAGCCAATAATTTCCACCATAAAAATAAAATTCTATAATTAATTGATTAACCCAATGGTTCCAATTTACATATCTTATGAACCCCGCATAAGCATCCAATGAGGCTTGCATTATGAAGCTGAAAAATGGAGCCTTATGCTCAATGGAATCAACACCTTCTGTCCTATACCATAGGACCAAGGGCTTGGAGAAGTGCATTAAGTTCTCAGGCACGTGGTTATCAACATCATGGTGGTAGATAACTCCAGACTCCCTCATGTAGGATCATGGAACCATGCATGCAATCCTGGATTTCTGGGCCTTCATACTTAAAATAACGGAATTCTTGTTGGAAGCTGATGGTTTCAAGAGAAGGTTAGATCAGTGCTCCCTGTGCCACATTCCTTTCATGTTCTGTCCCGGGTTTTACATCATGTGATGAACTCGGACACGATGTTGGGTATTATGGGTAAATCAAAGGATCACAAGGGCTTTGTGCATGCTTTAAATCCCCCACTAGGGGTGTCTCTCTACAATGTGTGTTTTATTCAGTTCAGGAAGGGATTTAGAGTTTTTCGAATTACCATGTTATCCAACACTACCATGGCCTCCAGCTCCGAATCAACAACTCTAATTTCTTTGTTCCCCGCACTGAAAGAATAAATCCAGGTTATTCATAGGACTCTTAGGGCTCAAAATAGGTTATTTATATGGTTGGACAAGGAAGGACTTCGTCTATTTGAAATGGTGGACAAAGACTTAATCTAGATCCATGAAGAGCTTGTTGGAACCATCTCAAAGTTATAATATGTGATGTAAACTCAGCCAGATGATATGGAGATAAGGATCGAGCGAATGACGCTAAAGTTATCGAAGTTGGACATGGAGAGGAACAATGGCACTAGTACACCACAGGGAAATACTTCCCATTCCCGTGGCCATGAATAAATATGATTATGGTCAATCAAATTCTGTAATTGATTTTTGAATATGTTCTATATTTGGAAAACTATCTTGGTATGTTAACTCTAGTCAGCTTTATAGAAGTAGGAGTGTTGTTAGCTTTTTAGGCATTTAGAAGTTGGTTTAGAATTACCAGGTGTCATTTTTCTCATGTATTAGGGCATTGAACTTAGGCTTATCATTGTATCTTCTTTGTGGTTACACGACATGGTATTAATATAATCTATAACCATACATTCCAGAATTTTGTGGTATTAATTATACTCATATAATTCCAATTGTAGTGAACTTCGGTTCAATTGAAAGAAGACATCTGAGGGTCTTACAGTTTTAACTTGCACATCCATTATTGCAAAATTATAGATGGTAAAGTTTGTATGTATGGATTCTATCCAATCGTAAAAAATTGCTAAACTAGTTATTTTCAATCTAATGTGTATACCTGACAATTGTGAGATTCAATCACAATAAGGATTAAAGGTGTTACAATTTCAAATTTTAGATCCATTGGTGCAAAATTTTAGGAGATATGGTCCATTCAATTTCAATTTATAACTAATAATACAACCTTTCCAAAACTATTAGGGTTTAGTAATTCATGAATATTTGAAGAATTTGAGATCGAATTGCAAGGATCACATTAAACCAGACATTTGAGGGTGTTATTAGTTCACATTTCATTTTAGCTTGTGGTAACTATAAGGACATATAATTTGCACAAGTTTACTCTTCTCAATGAAGATATAAATAGTAGTGTTTGGAAAAGTGAATATAACTCCACTTTTGAAGGCCCATACCAAGTGAGACAAATCATGTTTAGGTTCAAACATCTCAGTCTGTTTTAGCTCAACAATGTGGTCCTTATAGAATCCTTAAAAAAAGTAGACAATGCTACCCATAAATTGACTATAAAGAGATACACTATGTTTCAATGACCTCATATTTAGATCCTAAGTTCATGTATTGTGGAAGTAATAGGCCTTCCAAGCATGCTTCAATGTCAACCTACCCCAAAGGGAAATGTATCGTTTCTTTAGAAAAAAACATCAGCCATAAAGTTGTGTTCACAAAGAGCTTGCTTGCAAGGTTCCCATTGAAATTATTCAAATGTGTTCATGTCATTGGTTTTTTAAGCCTACTAACACATGCCTATGAACTTTACATTGGTGTTTAGGAAAACTACCAAAAAAATTCAAAATGTGTATAAAAACCTCCTTCCATGGATATCTTTGTAGGGGGTTGCTCCAATACAAAAATCCTTTGGAGTTGATTGATTCAATTTACTTAGTGGCATGGTATTCTATATGAATTTTATTCAAGTAGAAAGGAAACTGTAACATTCCACAGTAAACCAACAACGATTAAGGATGATAAAAACAAAAAATATATGAGTAAATCAAGGGTATGAATGTACACTCAAACTAAAAAAAAAATGATTATTAGGGAATTATTTGATTGGTTGGATTATTTTCTCACTTGGAAAATGTGCTTATGATTTAAAGAATTCAAATATGACCTTAAAACTTAGAACAATAGAGGTATAACCACCAACTAAGTGGAAGGACAAAATCAGAAAGTTTAATATATTTTTTTGATGAATCTTAAGGGTAAGTTAGATAGGATGACCTATGGATGGATGGGAAGATAATTGAACGTATTGTAAATGGAAGAAAAGGATTTAAGGGGAAAATTGCATTCCTAAGAGGGACTAGGGTCTAGAGATGACATCTTGAACACTTGATGCACGTTGGGTATTATGTAACATTAAACTGAAATTAACATTAACATTTACTTTCTATAGGTAGTAATACCCATTATGAATATAGTTCCATGACATGTACTTTGGAAGCAGTGAAGGATATTAATGAAGCTATTGGTCATGTTCATGAGAATGGAAGTGCTCACACAGATTTTATTGCAACTGAAGATATTGATGTTGCAAAGGTTTTCCTGCACCAACTTGATAGATCCTAGATTTTCAAAAAAATGGTGGATCTTATCTATATTTAGATCCATATCCATAGCCTAGTAACTTAGCTTCTGAATTTTATGTTACTCCTATGTAAATTCATTGGACGCAATGATTAACTTGATTGTAAAATATGGTTATTGGGTTTATTATTATTAACTTAAGGATGGTGTCTTAAGATATTTGCAGGATGAATGCATAGGCACTATCGTCCATAGAGATGGAAATTTATGGTTTCTAGTCAAAGACATTGGTACCCACCAAATTCCATTTTCATGGTCTTTCCTCTAATGACAGAAAGGATATTCTAGATCATGTCACCTATGCTTTGTAAGAAAATGAAGATTTGATAAGGATAAAAAATGAAGTTGATGTATTTTCTTCAAAAAATTGGCATTCCAAAGTCTATGATTTATCGATTGATACTAAATCCTAGAAATGTCTTTGCTTAAGGAAAAGTCCATATGAATGCTTGATGATATGAATGACCCAATTTGGGCAAGTCCAAGAGGTGGTAGTGTTATTTCATATTGGTTTGATAAAGTATTATTCACTAAATTCATATCATATCTCACTAGAGGCATACGAATGGAACACTTACCTTAAATTTGGATATTAGAGCTAATTTTTAAGATTATTCCCTTAAGTTATTCAATCTCCAGTGTACTTATTTTTTACAGAAAATCACTTTTAGTTAGTTAGGCTATGTCCTAATTCCGAAATTCTTGATGTTGGAAATCTAGATGGAGACAAAGGATTACAAATTGTTGCTAATAATTGAAAAAAACTGAAAAATATCTAGAATGAAATGAGGAGAAAATCACTAGAAGATTTTGTTCCATTTTTTGATGACAAACTATTGGTCGGTTTGGTTTGATCACCTAAACCAGTACACCTAAATCATTTTTTCTACCTCATATCAATAGAGAAAGCTCTAAACAGATTTGTACCCAACAATAAAAAACAATGGGGATTCATGAAATCATCTAAATGGTGAAGAATGGGAACTGACTGTTGCTATCACCCCTCCACTCTGTCTATCTATTTAAACTTTTATATTAAACCTAAAGGAGAGGTGTTTCCCTTTACTGCAATGTATAGAAAATACCACCTCTATCCCTCACAGGTTGCAAGCCCACTTGAAAACCCCCCAAAAAATCCATACACATTATATCCAACCAGCGATGTAAAATATGTGGTGATCCATGCCCAAAAGCCATTAAAATTTGTAGGAAAGATGAACCACCTTCTTCTTTCATCTATTCCTTTATTTTGTGCACCACCATTTATATCTTTTTTTCTATTTATAATATTGTAACTCTGCAAGCTCATGCAACAGAGAGACATAGATGTCCATGGCTACCATCTATTATATACTTCAACAAGTCGGTCTCTATCTATATCTCCTATTGGGTATTTTATGGGATATAATATAACTACTACACAATAAGCTAGATTTGGGTCCAATGGAAGGAGAGCCACATTATTCAGTCAGTGTTGAAGGTAGATTATTGTTCACACTAGGATTGTCTCTGCTTTAATGGGTTATGAATCAATCACCTCCATCCAGTACTTGATTTGGATTTTTTATGGAAATGGAATTGGATATGCAGGTTGGGATGCCTCAACCACTCCATGTGCTCCACGGGATTGTAAAAAAGTAATAACACACTATCATATACCCCAAATTGTAAGAGGTATCATGTGCAAGAAGTTGGAACAAGCTAGTAGTATAAACCACATGAATGGAAGCAACGAGCTATAGCTATTGAGATCAAGGAAACGTTAAATGAAATTCCTGGGCATGATTCATATAGATATTGATGTAAATATGATCCTACTGTAACCTCTGCTCATTTCACTCAGGAAAAATAGTGAATATTGTCAGATGCCTCAATAAGTTTCTACCTAGCACTGGAAACCAAATTAATGTTTGATGAGTAGTTTGTAGGAAAACCCTTTTAATGAAATTTTAATTCAAATTATGCATTTTGTATTCAAATGTCATAAAAAAATCAACATTTTTTATGATGGTCAAATTTTTAACCACACTTATGGGACATGATGGGATCCCTTTGAAGGGATGTGACGGCTTCAATTTTGATCCCTGTGAATCCTACATACCATACATTCCAATAAATTGAAGCCAAAAAGGGGTATATGTTCTTGGAAGTAAGTATTGAACTCATCAATCCATCTCCTAATAAGGAGAATTAAAATCATTTAACACACTAGTACAAAATGAGGAATTAGCCACTAGGTGACTAAATATTCTAGACACCACATGTTTTTCAAGTGATTTAATACCAGTTAATGAATATGACTAGATAATAAGTGACAGAGTTAAAAATGACTAATTTAGTCATGGCATAAAAAATGACTAGCCTAGAATAATATGAATTAGTCATTTTTAATTGTGTCATGGAAAATTGCAAATTTGACAATATTAAAGTGTAAATTTTGTAAATTGTCTACCTTCTATTAGTAAAATTGGTGTCATGCACCTCCATCTTCAAAGATCCAACAAAGCATTTGCATGAATTTTCTCTTGACCATCTTTATCCCTACTGCGCCATTGAATTAGCAAACCCGGTTAATTAGTGCGTTCCAATTAAAGGAGTATTAGGTAATTCCTTATACGTCAATTACGAATTAGGCACTAGAACTAGTACCATATCAATACATAGCTAGAAGCATCATAGCCCTACATTCCCTTGAGAATTGGTCATTCGAATGCGCCTCCTCCACGTAGACTTGCCAAATGCATGATCCAATGCATGGCCAAAAAAATGCGTCAACTTCGGATCTGTGGGCTAAAGGTATCGTTTGACCCCTGCTCCCCTATTTTTGCACTCAATACCCTATTTTTGTAGACAATAGGATGGTTCAATATCTCGCAGTGACTGGTTAGAGCACTTCAAAGGTATGGTTCTTTCTGCTTCAATCGTATTCATCGCTCCAATCAATAACCAGTTGGAACTATGGATTTTTACACTAGGTTTTAATGCTACCACTAGATTTACCGATTCCACTTCACATTCGCAATTATCACCATCTCCAGCCTATGCTCTCATAACCATATGCATTTTGAGCTTTCAGCCTGGGAAAAGCATGACAACCCTCCTGCAATGCCATTATTTGAAAAGGTCACTGATTTTTGCACATCAACATTCCTCACTATTAGGATTATTAATCCTCCCTTGTCCAATTTGGTAATATGTCTAAATCAGGAATCATGTCTAAATCGGGAGTCCATCTAGTCTATTTTTAGTCACTAGCACCATTGGGTCCACTTGGCCTAATTGGGGCACATGTTTCAGTTACTAAAGTGTGNACTTCCATTGATTGCACTTGCATGCATTAGTTTAGGAGCCTCCTAGACCAATCCCTACAATTTAGGAGCCATTGGGAGTGTCGAAACCAACCAGGGTCAATTGAGTTGAGTTGGTGACTAGTCAAGCTAAGTTAGGTGTCAATTACATTCAGTTCTAGTCCTCTACATTCAGTTAGCGCTACGTTTGCATGGTTGCATGCAGGAGGGGTGCATTTCTCACCTACCACAGTCAGTTAGCCTTAATAGTAAAGACTGAATGTAACACTTGAGTTGTGTTCTAGAACTCTGATGAACTCTGGTGATGGTTTAGGCAAGGTCAGTTAACCATTGAGTCCTCCAATAATGATTTAGACAAGGTCTTAGTTACCTACAGTCAAGTAGAGTGTAATCAATTCAAATTTACTCATGTGGATTTGAATTGCTTATGGCTATTTAGCCATTGTACTTCATTGTAATTATTATCTAATTACTCTTTGATTAATGAAAAGCATTCACATCTGCAAGCCATTTTTGCACTATTTCATTCTTCAATAACTGAGTAAATCGTGTGATCTATACCGTGAGTTGTGTGTTTGTCCATAGATCTATGTGCTCAATCTAATATGGTATCAGAGCCTCAATGGACAAGGTGCCTCTCCTCCTCAGATATCCAACTGGATCATTTTTTTTTACCATTAAAATTGCTCCTTCCAGTACTACACCAGAAGCGAAGAATTTACCACTTAATATCCCAAGTTAGGAAATTGTTTATCAAGCTTGCTTGATCAACTATGACGAGTGTGAAGGAAATTCCAAAAATGCAGACTGTTGACCTTACTTTCTATGTTTGATTGTGTGACAGGTTATCATCTCTCCTCACAACATTCACTACAAGAAGCCCTTTCTTCTCATTGAATTCGTTACAACAACTCAGTCCTCCTTACTGCATTCAAAATGGCTCATTCAATAGAGCCTCTCACTCCCTTCAACTATCACCAGTGGAAGGAAGACATGGGGGTACTGCTCCACACCAAGAAGCTCTTCAGACTCACAGAAGAAACAAAGGCACTGCCATTTTTAAATCAAGACAAATAAAAGTACAGGAACAAGCTTGATGAAGCTCATGGATACTTATTCTCCTCAGTCTCTCGAGATCTTCGATTCCACATCCAAAGATTTAAAACTCCCAAGGAGATTTGGGACAAGCTTGCATCCTTATTTGATAAGAAGGATGAGAGGAGGGTCCATCAGCTAGAAAATGATCTGATCACTCTTAATCCATCCAACTTCAAATAGCTGAATGAATTCTTCACAAAGTTCAAGAACCTAATATATCAATTGAAACAATGCAAAGTGGAGAAGGATGAAGATCAGCTCATCCTTTCCATTATCACAAAGCTCAATGTAGACTACTCAGTCTTTGTATCAACCTTCCAAATAGTAAGGCTCACCACTCCAAATTGGAAGATTTACACTCTTGATGCCTTCATCCAATCTCTCACTTCTGAGAATGATAAATTGATCCAAATGCGGATCATTCAATCTCCCAAAGATCGAGCTCTGGTTGCAAGAGGATATAAGGTAGCGAATGATAAAGGGAAGCAAAGAGATGAGTCTCCTATGAAGAAAGAGCAGTCAAAGGAGCTTCCTTCAGGTTCAAAGAGAAGAAAGAAGAATGGAAAAGGAAAGGTCCTCTACTCTTACTGTGGAAGGGGCTTTCATTCAGAAATATCCTGTATGAGAAGACAACTTGATGAAATGGCTCTTCTTTTGAAGAAACATAACATTTCTGCACCTGCTAGCGTAAGGAAGGATGACTCTGAAGAAGAAGATGAATAATACCAAAGGAAAGGCCATGCATTGAAGGATTGTTGCTGATCATCAACACATGTCTTCCTCATTGATTCTGGAGCTTTCAATCATATGGCTGCATCCAGAGAATCATTCTCTTATTTTCAGTCCTTTGATTGTCCTAGTATTCAAATGGGAATTAACAGTAAAGTCCAAACAAAAGGGAAGGGCTCTATCAAGCTTGAAAATGGAAGGTTCAAAGATGTGATATTTGTTCCCTCCCTAGCTTCAAACCTGTTAATATTTGTCTATCAGATGACCCATACTGGATCTCCAAAGCGAGTGATCTTTGGTCTTGACTCAGTGGAGATCACAGATATCTCTACTGGGAACATCATAAAGAATGGTATTGCAAATCATGTCTCAAAAGCATATGAGTTCTCACAATATTTCATGCCTCCTTCAGAACTAGTGCACTCTTAGCAGCCACTTGCAAGGGAAGGTAAAATCATTGCATCTACTTCTTCTGTAGCTTCTACTAGTATTGCAGATCCATCTTTATCAGTTTATGAGATTGAGATTCAGGATGATTCAGATCTAGATTCAGTCCCTACTTCCAAACTGGAAGCTAGGAAGATGACTGGAAACCCACCTGGCACTCAGAAAGGAAAGACCCTTGCATTATGCCATGCAATCTTACCTCCTTTAGAGAGATGCAATAGAATTCCTATAAGATTCTACATGGAAAGGGCTCAGTATCACTACATTCAGAAGAATAGATGTGATCATGCATCTCTTCATTTAGCAAGAGACAAAGGTTACATTCCTCCTTCCTTCCATCATCAATTTTGGAGAAGGAGAAGTCTACATGCCAGGCCCCAGAATACATGTGCACAGCACACCATGCATGCTGCTTCGCTACCTCACAGAGATGAAGATTGCAGCAACATATTTTCAAGTTTTTCAAACTTGAGACCTGATTCTACCTACTTAGATAGAGGGGGGGCTTTTTTCCCATGTAGTTTTTTCCCCAGCTCCTTGTATTAAGCAGTTACTTTATTTTACTTGATGTAATGGGTGACCTATGGTCTTAGTTACCAGGGACCATAGATTGTCCAAGTTAGCATTCAGGGAGGGTATTAGGATTATTAATCCTCCCTTTTCCAATTTGGTCATATGTCTAAATCAGGAGTCATGTCTAAATCGAGAGTCCATTCAGACTATTTTTAGTCACTAGCACCATTGGGTCCACTTAACCTAATTGGGGCACATGTTTCAGTTACTAAAGTGTGGGAAACACTAATTGAGGCATACTGCCACTGATTGCACTTACATGCATCAGTTTAGGAGCCTCCTAGACCAATCCCTACAATTTAGGAACCACTGGGAGTGCTGAAACCAACCAAGGTCAGTTGAGTTGAGTTGGTGACTAGTCAAACTAAGTTAGGAGTCAGTTACATTCAGTTCTAGTCCTCTACATTCAATTAGCGCTAGGTTTGCATGGTTGCATGCAGGAGGGGCACATTTCTCACCTACCATAGTCAGTTAGCCTTAGTTAACACTGAATGTAGCACTTGAGTTGTGTTTTAGAACTCCGATGAACTCCGATGATGGTTTAGACAAGGTTAGTTATCCATTGAGTCCTCTGATAATGATTTAGACAAGATCTTAGTTACCTACAGTCAAGTAGAGTGTAATCAATTCGAATTTACTCATGTGGATTCGAATTACTTGTGGCTATTTAGTCATTGTACTTCATTTTAATTATTATCTAATTACTCTTTGATTAATGAAAAGCATTCACAACTGCAAGCCAATTTTGCATTGTTTCATTCTTCAATAACTGAGTAAATTGTGTGATATATCCAGTGAGTTGTGTGTTTTTCCACAGATCTATGTGCTCAATTTAATACTCACACACTCCAAATTAGGAAAACTGAAGCAGACATTAGAATATTAAGTGATTAAACTTTGCAAGAAGTTTTACTTGTTGCAGATGTCATTGTAGATAGAGCAGGGGTCGAACGATACCTTCAGCCCACAAATCCGAAGATGACGTCTTTTTCTGGCCATGCATTGGATGCATTTGGTAAGTCTACGTGTAGGAGGCACATTCGAATGGTCAGTTCTTGAGGGGATGTAGGTCCCTAATCTATGGTTGTCACCATCCCAAAGAGTATTGATCGGATTTTGGTACCGATTGGAGTCGATGATTTGGACGAGAAGTGGCAACGATGTCGAACGACTTTCGGGCCAAATAGTAAACTCCGTAAACTACTCCATTTATAAAACTAAATAACTTATATGATAATTATTAAAAAATATAATATATAACCAATTAACATAATTTATATAATAAAATAATAAAAATAAAACAAAAAAATATTAAAAAAAAACAAAAAAATATAAATGTTGTCGATCCCAAGAGTTGATACTCTCGATGTTTGTACTTCATGTAATCGATGTCAAGTGGCGATGTTGTTAATCAATCCAATTATGCATAAAGAGTCGATGTCGATACTCATTATGCTACTCCATGAAGTTGATCCCAGAGTTGATACAGGAGTCGATGCCTTCTTAGGCAAGGAAATATTCGTTAGAATATTTTTATTGAGCATGATTCTTCCAAACCTTGGTGCTAGTAGTTTTATCTCCAAATGCCTATTTCAAATGGGGATGATAAAAAAAACAAAAAAAACTAATTTATATAATAAAATAATTAAAATAAAACAAAAACAAAACAAATCTATATAAATTAGATGCCAAATAATAAAAATAAAACAAAACCAAAAAAATCTACATAATTTATAAAATAAAATAATAAATATATATATAAACAAAACAAAAAACTATTTTCAAAATAAAATAATAAAAATAAAAACAAATATATATAAAAAAATAGAAAAAATCTATTTTCATGTGCATCTCGACCCAACTACAACCCAACTAGTTTACCAAACAGTTGTGCACCCATCTCTATGGCAACGACATTCATGGCCGATGGACGATTTTCCTTAACCACCATCCTTCAATTTTGATTACTGCTCAACCTGCTAGTTCATGTCAAATAGCCTATCCATTGGCGCCAAACATTGGAGGGTTTAGTGGGTCATGGATATGGATATTAGTAATACCCGTTGAGGAGATTGGGATCAATATTAACCACTGTTGAGAGTTTACAATTTCTCTATTTAATTTCCATAACTTCCATGGATAAAGCAGCATTGGAGAGAACCTGGAGGCTTTTGAAGAGGCGGGCCACGAATTCTGCACCTTTGGTGTCAACATCACCTTCTTTGCTTACAAAATCCCTGGTAAGTTTATCGATTTATTGTGAATTGATAATTTTTTAGTGAATTTTGGATAACAACCCATGTGTTGTGTGGTCATAGCTGCGCCGATGATTTTCCATGTTTCTGCTTATTTCTTTTTGCACTAGCCCTCTTGTGGATTAGGCCTATGGCCTGTCTATATTGAACGATACCCTGCATGTTCCCATTATATGAGATAACTATAACTCAAGCGAATTTTCTACATGCCAGTTCTGTTAGTGTTTTCTATGTCGAATAACCTCTGCATGTGCCTGGTCTTAATGTTTCAGTGAAAATATTTCCCACTATGGGCTTCCAGCTGATCCTTTGCCTCAAACACTGGAGCCGTTTCTTCATTTTCCATATCTCCATGTCTCTGTTGGACTGTGTCTTCCTCCATATCCACTTCCTTTGTGGAGATGATTGAGTCTTGATGGGGAGAAGTCTTTGAATTTGAACATTTGGCTAAGTCTAAAACTGCAACAATTTTCTTAATTTGTTCACCTTGTATTGCCACTTTGACTTCCAGCACTCAATTTCAAACCAGTTGAAATTGTAATTGTGAAAACAATCTATTGTTGAAATGGGATAATGCTACTTGAAGATATTTAGTCTTGTGCACCATCCTTCTTATTACCATGCAATTTTTTTCTATTTTACATGAAATATGACTTATATTCCTATGACCATCCATTGTAGCAGAGGTAGTCTCACAACTTTGTGAAGTTAGGATGGTTTCCACCCAAAGCAGTGAGGAAATGCAGTCTCAAAATATTGGATACCCAAGGGCTCAAATGTTCCTAAAAAAAACAGAAAAATTGAAAATCAAGTTGGATTACCTTCTCCCATGTCCCAAAATGCCTTAGGTCAACAGGTTGGACCACTGCAATGAAGAAGAGCCCAAATTGTTGCCAGTCTGTTCTGAGCTTTGGTGTTCTCTTCTAGTCTAAACTACAAAACCTCCTCACATATTTCCTCAAGTATGTGTATACATCCACTACTTCCCCTTGATGTTGAGCTATTTGGAGTTCTATACATATCTACTCAACTACTAGGATGCAAAGTAGTGTTGACAGAATGAAGAAACACCCCAGACAAGCCTGATATATCCCACCTCTGATACGATAACCCATCTCATCGCCCATAAATTCAATCTGTTTCCCAAGCAAGAATACATCAGGGAGAAGTTAAACTCCATTTCATGTGGCATGGTGAAATTCGCAACTTGTCCTGCAATTCGAGGTGCATGCAATTCCTAATGTTTATATTGTCAATATTCCTGGGTGCAAATCAGTAATAAGATCTGCATATTGTACCAAAAATCCTTGATTCTATAGCATACCCTTATTTTCCATTGAATTCGTGTCCTTGTTTAATGATCAAACTCATCAGAGGATTTGATAGTATTCCCCAAGTCAAAATGCTTGCAATTATTTGAATTCTAGGTCTAGATATCATTCTTGCAAGACATTACGGTGTAGAGGGACTCAAGTCTCTAATTTTTCAAATGATATTCATCGAGTCTCCATTAGCAATAAATTTCTGGATATGCCTGGCTCTTAGAATTTTTACAACTTAATTTAAAGCTGACGATTCTGTGTTATTATAGGTGGTCACTTTTGACCACCAAGCATAAGTCAATTCCCACTGTACCTTAGGACTGTAAACAAACAACCCCCTCCCTCCCTGCTACAGGTTGAAACCTGAGGACATATATTTGAATTTTCATGTATTGTTGGTATTTTTTGAAAGCAGTCACAGTAGATGTCTTATCTATCATTTGTGTTTCCATTTTGACAGTGTTCAAGCTAATGAAATGAATGTAATTACACAATTTAATTAGATTTTGGCTCTCATTAATAAATATTGGTTTTCCATTGTATTTTTGAACTCTTGGTAGATATACTACATTTATTTAGGGACTGTAGTCACGAGAAATTAAAATATATGAAAATTGACAGATGTTTGTCTACAACAAGCATTACCCTTACATTTTTCTTCACAAAAGCGAATGCCTTACTTCAATATAACTGCCCTAATACTATTATCAAGTAATAATAGATAAAACCTTAATGTTTCATTGAAAATCCTGCCCACTGTGGGCTTCCAGCTGATCCTCTGCTTTGAACATTGGAGTCGTTTCTTCATTTTCCATATCTCCATGTCTATGTTGGACTATGTCTTCCTCCATAGCCATTTCCTTTGTGGAGCTGACTGAGTCTTGATGGGGATAAGTCTTTGAATTTTAACATTTAGCTAAGTCTAAAACTGCTACCATAAGTAAAGGGTTAAATGTCTGCAACTAAAATCTCTTTATGGGTGTTATTTTTTGGAATGTTGAGTTTTGGACATTGTATATGGTGTCCTAAATGTTGGTAGATATTCTTTGAACGAATGGCTTGAACCTGCATGCCTGGTTTAAACTTTTCAACTCATATCTATTTTAGTCTTCAGATGATATAGGATCTGAGGACTATCCATATCATTTGGATGTTTCCTAGATTGTAGAGGAATTCTTCTCTATTGCTATATTTTGATTCTTTGTTTTTAATTACTTTATAATTTCCACTGTTAGTGTATAATTTCCAATAAGCACATCAAGGTAAGAGATTAAGTTATTTGTGATTGGGAATTTCATAGTGGGTGAAGGTTTGGATTGTGTATTAGATTATGATATTGGTATGTTTATAATACTCTTCGAAGTGTTTTAGGCATTTCCATCATGGAGAAAATGTGCTTGAGATTTCATGGAAAGCAATGATTTTTGTTAATCCAAAGTGGGTAGTGATGGTCCCTGCATATGCTGTTTGGTTTTTTACATGATATCTAAACTCTGTTTTACTAGTTTTCTGAACTTGCATGTGCTCATTAGAAACTATATATTTAGTTTCTAAAAGTTTGAAACTTTGAACTGATGGGAGTTCACAATTAATAGATACTTGTATAAGGACATAACTTAGTCACTGTTTGATGTATGATTACTGAAAAGGAAAAATATCATAATAATGGTGAGGTACCATTACTGGATTTTATACTTCAAGTAGGTTGGTTATACTTCTGTATCATGGAAATTTATTAATATTCATTGGTCAACATATGAGAGGTCACCACAGGGTTACTTTAATTTAGATGTGAAAGTCCATTAGTGGCAAAAAATGGAAAATAGTATTGTAAAAATTACAAGTAGTAATCATTTAGAGTGCTAAGGAAACTCCATAAGAGATGAAAAAGAAATAGAAGACTACAAGGAGAATCCAAAAAATCTTACTGTTGAATCCTAGAGAGCCCAAAAGATCAAAATGACTGAGGGTTCAAGGGACTTCAAGGAAGAATCCCAATACCAACAACGTTGTCTATTATCAACTATTCTAATATCCAAGGCTATGCTCAAGGGTGTTTTGAGGTTCTTTCTATCCACTGGTTGTGTGACTCGAAGCCTACACTACCTGACATAACTAGTATTGGAGGTTTATTTATAATGCCTCTTGTGATTGGAGCTATCTAGAGGTTGTAAGTGAGAAATGATGAGCTTTGAGTTATTGAATGCAGGGAGTTCTATCTATGAAAATTTTCTGCTAGAAGTAAAGTATCTCCTGAAGAAGCAAGACGATACATATCTTGTCCTCCTACTATATGAAAATATTTAAGGAGCTATTACAGTCTCTGAACAAGCAGTGATATCTAAAACTGATTTCATAGTAGACAAGATGTCTAAAGATGAAATGTTCTAGTTTAGGATCCTACATACAGTGTACAAGTGCAATAATCCATTTGAAGAGGATGCTCTATCTTTGTGTAGTTGATGGGAATGAGCCTGAAGCTAGGCTAAAGGAACACTAAGTCTATCCACAAACTGATGGTGTTCACAAGAGTTGGCCAATAAGCTATATTTTGATTCTTTGTTTTTAATTACTTTATAATTTCCACTGTTAGTGTAGAATTTCCAATAAGCACGTCAAGGTAAGAGATTGAGTTATTTATGATTGGGAATTTCATAGTGGGTGAAGGTCTGGATTGTGTATTAGATTAAGATATCGATATGTTTATAATATTCTTCTAAGTGTTTTGGGAATTTCCATCGTGGAGAAAATGTGCTTGATATTTCATGGAAAGCAATGATTTTTGTTAATCCAAAGTGGGTAGTGATGGTCCCTGCATATGTTGTTTTCTTTTTTACATGATATCTAAATTCTGTTTTACTAGTTTTCTGAACTTGTATGTGCTCATTAGAAACTATATATTTAGTTTCTAAAAGTTTGAAACTTTGAATTGATGGGAGTTCACAATTAATAGATACTTGTACAAGGACAGAAGTTAGTTATGTTTGATGTATGATTACTGAAAAGGAAAAATCTTAGAATAATGGTGAGGTACTATTACTGGCTTTTATACTTCAAGTATGTTTAAGGTTATACTTCTATATCATGGACATTTATTAATATTCATTGGTCAACATATGAGAGGTCACCACATGGTTACTTTAATTTAGATGTGAAAGTCCATTAGTGGCCAAAAATGGCAAATAGTACTGTAAAAATTACAGGTAGTAATCATTGAGAGTGCTAAGGAAACTCCATAAGAGCTGAAAAAGAAATAGAAGACTGCAAGGAGAATGCAAAAACTCTTACCGTTGAATCCTAGAGAGCCCAAAAGATCAAAATGAGTGAGGGTTCAAGGGACTTCAAGGAAGAATCCCAATACCAACAATGTTGTCTATTGTCAACTATTCTAATATCCAAGGCTATGCTCAAGGGCGTTTTGAGGTTATTTCTATCCACTGGTTGTGTGACTCGAAGCCTACACTGCCTGATAGAACTAGTATTGGAGGCTTATTTATAACGCCTCTTGTGATTGGAGCTATCTAGAGGTTGTAAGTAAGAAATGATGAGCTTTGATTTAGCAATGCAGGGAGTTCTATCGACGAAATTTTTCTGCTAGAAGTGAAGTATCTCTTGAAGAAGCAAGGCAATACATCTCTTGTCCTCCTACTATATGAAAATATTTAAGGAGCTATTACAGTATCTAAATAAGCAGTGATATCTAAAACTGGTTTCATAGTAGACAAGATGTCTAAAGATGAAATGTTCTAGTTTAGGTTCCTGCATGCAGTGTACAAGTGCAATAATCCCTTTGAAGAGGATGCTCTATCTTTGTGTAGTTGATGGGAATGAGCCTAAAGCTAGGCTAAAGGAACACTAAGGCTATCCACAAACTGATGGTGTTCACAAGAGTTGGCCAATAAGCTATATTTTGATTCTTTGTTTTTAATTACTTTATAATTTCCACTGTTAGTGTAGAATTTCCAATAAGCACATCAAGGTAAGATATTGAGTTATTTATGATTGGGAATTTCATAGTGGGTGAAGGTCTAGATTGTGTATTAGATTAAGATATTGGTATTGTAATAATACTCTTCAAAGTGTTTTGGGAATTTCCATCATGGAGCATTTAGGCAAGCACTAACCCATGCTCTTAGTTTGTTTCGTTAAGTCGATTCATTGCCTCTTTTATTTTTTCTTTTATTGGCAAGAGGAGTTCAGAGGTATCTCGTAGGTAAGATCGTGGCCTACCATATAGAAGTGTGTTAACCTAGCACTAGCACCTCTATTGTCTTCATTCTTTGATTGAACATGAATTGAATAAGCATCCAAGTAAGCATCTCTCTTAGCATCTAAGCCATTAGTTCTAGTCCCCTGGTGCAATTGATCTGGGGTCCGAGGCAAAGGTAATAGAGGAAAGGGTTTACTCATAACCACTATAAGCAGATGCAAGGCTTGTTTATTACCGGTCATCAAAAAGCAAAGGTAGCATTCGGTCCAGTTCCAGTTTCTCCACCACCTCGTCCAATTCCAGTTGTTAACTTTGAAGAATTTTTTCTCATTTTTGAAGTTCTAGTTGTTGACCCAGAACCATAAACTAGACCTTACCCAGCAGCAGTAGCACCAAAAAAAAGCAAGAAGCACTCCTTCCTTTAGCTTATTTACCATCCAGTACACTTATTATCAAAATATAATAAAAAGCATCTTGTGTTCTTACTAGTGGTGTTCCTAGATTATCCTATAAGTAGTGCTTTGACCTTACCTGTTGTTACCATAAGTGCAGTTTCGACGTTGCTAGATGTTCCTACATTAGTGAGTGTTCCTACTTATTATGAAGTGAACATTCTGGCATTCCATGTTGTTCTCAGATGTGGTGTTCCAGCATAGCCTTCTACTACTAGTGGTATTGTTTCAAATTTGTATGTGTTACTACTTATGGTGTTCCAATAGCAGAGGCAAGAGCATATTAGCCAATTCCAGTTTAAGTCCCAGTTTCATATTTTCCAGTCATGGATCCAATTGACCAAGGGGACCCACTTCAATTGATTTGATTGATTCAGTTCTAGTTGAACCAATTAAACCGGTTGAAGTTAACCCAATATAAGTAGCTGCGGTGTCTATTTGGTTTGAGAACCAGAAGCAAGGATAGCATAGGTAATAACATAGGTAATCATTGAAGGTAGGTTTCAAGTGTGTTTTCCTACAGACATTATTATTCCTACAATATACCATTGAGCACTTGTATCTGGGAATTAAAGAGCCCTTTATACCTTTAAAATTGGAATTACTATTTTATGGGATAGGCATATTACACCTGGAAATAGGTTGAGTCCTTTGGGCTTAGGCACAATGAGAAAGTATAATGTAGAAGCACCATATCTAATGCCTAAAAAAAGAGTGATATAGCTTACAATCTTTCTTCGCCTTACACTATAAACCTGGAAAAGGATGAAAAGGGACGTATTTATCGACAGGACCCACTGCTGTCATTCTTACAGAGTCACGAGATAGCTAGGAAGAGAGTTGTTTTACAACCATTATTGCTTTGTATTGAAGGGTTTTAAAGCCCTTGATTTCCTCCCATTTTTACTACTTGATATGATCAAGGTTGTTTCATTTAGTCCTCTTGAATACACCTTTCAGTACACTTAGATTTATCCCCTTATAATACTTTAGGTTAAGGCCCAGTCATGACCCCTTTAAGAGTCTTATCTTCGAAGGCTTACAGTAAGGAAAGCCCCTAATTCAATAAAGGCCACACCTGATATCATACTCACTTACCCAATATTCAACTGGTGGATGGCCTTGTAGGTCAATAGATAGGCCCCATCATAGTGATCGAGATAGTGATGCATGGTGCTACTTCAGTTAATATTTTACCTAGACTCAATTTTTTACATTCGCTACTGGATCTCCCACTACTCCTTGATACACTGAAGGATCAACTAAAACTACTGTATAAGGGACTTCCAGCTCTATTATTGGTATCCCATAAACTTCCTATGCTAGAGATAAGGGACTGGTAGAGAAGCTCGATCCACTAACTAGCAATATTTACACCCAGATATATAATCTATATCTTACACCTGGAACTGCCTTTTCTTCTATCTCTTTTTATGATATAAAACTACTTACGACTCTTGCAACTATTTTTACTAGTGTGTCTACTAGTGTTGCTTAGTAGTATTGGCTCTCGAATAATTTCTATTAACATCAATCATCATAATATAGATTTGAAAGGCTTTTTACATGACCTACAATTTATAGTAGTGAAGCCAAAGGGGAACAATAATAATAAGAAAGATCATAGTGTTGTTGGTGATGGTATCACTGATTCCACGCAAGAACTTTTGTTTCTTAAAATTTCCCTTTTCTTGAAAAACAATGATATTTTACTTATGATACTTTACAAATTCTATCTTTTACTATACCGCTACTAATACTCAACTTACATAACCATTACTGCACTTCACTAAGTATTACTAAACAAGGATAGCTAGAACTACACTTCCACTAAACTTATACTTTACTCCTTTGTTACTCATTTAGGCTTAAAATTTAATATAAATTTCCCAATTTATAATTCATTTTTTCCATTATATATTGATTTATCTCTTATTGAACCTATTAGAGAAGGAAACAACCACAAAACCATACCTCTCTTTCACAGATTTACTAGAGGAACCACACCAGGCCCCCAACTCGTTCCTTAACTCCCGGTCCTCTTAGTAGAACTAGTAGTGCTACTTATGCTAGATATTCTTAGACCTGGACTCAATTTTTTACTTTATCTACTAGATCTCCCACTACTCCTTGATACACTGAAGGATCAACTAAAACTACTGTATAAGGGACTGCCAACTCTATTATAGGTATCTCCTAAACTGCTTATGCTAGATAATAATCTGGTAGAGAAGGTCAGTCCAATAACTAGAAATATTTACACCCAAATATATAATCTATATCTTACACCTGGAACTGCCTTTGCATCTATCACTTTTTATGATAGAAAAATACTTACGGCTCTTACAATTGTTTTTACTAGTGTTTCTTAGCAGTGTTGGCTCTCGAATAACTAGGTTTATTTGTTTTACCAAATGCAGTCATGTTCTTCTCAATTTTTACTGCTGACTCTTGTGCTGCATTCATATCATGGGGATCCTTCTTTTTCTCTGGAAACCTAGTTATCCATCAAAAGAATGAAGTAATATATAAGGATGTCTACCTCCGGAGGTTTAATGTCTGCATGTAACCTTGTAACTATTTGGTTCAACTTCTTGTTTGTTTAACTCTTCTATAGTTTCATTTTCATTTCTCTTGGCACTGGGAAACCAACAAATATTTGTGATCTCTAGGTTATCCCCATTTTTCAAGGGGTATTATGCATTAAAACTATTATCCAACAAACCCTTAAACCATTCTGCTGCATAAATCCTACAATGATAATGCAAACAACTTCATTGTTGCATCTAAGTGTTTTGCTCCCCTGTTTTTCAAATCACACTTTTCAATTTGGAAAAATGATCCAAGGCTTAAATAGCATTGTTTCCTTGGAATAAATACTATCAATGGCCTTTTCTGGAATAGTATGGGCAGCTTCGTTAATCTTATAAAAAGAAAGTGGCTTATTGCTGCTACCTTTGCTTATTACTCTACTAGTATATATGCTACTACTGGAATTGGTGCTACTTAAACCGCTACATATTTTTCAAGGTTCTATTTTTGTTGCATAATATCATGGCATGTATGGATTGGATTGGTAACTTGAAGGAATAAATTGACATGTATTGTTGTTCCTTGGGGATGGTTTGTACAACTCTTGCCATAGATTGACAACATGTCCCATGCAACAAAAAATATTATTTGGAAGATTCTAGTCACTATAACTACTAAATTTGAGGAAATTTTCTAGCTCACTATAACATACTTCAGGACTGCCCCATACATAGTCCAATGTCAGCTCCAAACTCAGACCTCGGTCTGCTCACAAATTTGCCACTGTCTTGCTTAAATGTCTTCTTCAAGGCTGCTCCTGACCTATTGTTGCATCAAAATTTGAAAATGATTTATGATTAATGTTGATCCTTTGTGTTTTTTCTCTATGTATTGATTTTGATGCATATCAATTAAAGACAAGATAGATGAAAATAGTGGAAAGTTAGAGTTAACATATCGGTTTTATAATTGAATGCAGGAAATTGAAGATGAGTCAGCAACCAATTTTGACAATTGATGAATACCATGCATACGACGAGAGAATAGTCGATGCAAAGATCTTGCTTAAATATGCATGTCCATTTAATGATTGTTGTGGTGGGAAGATGAGAAAAAAACAAGTGATTTATGAACATATGCTAAAATTTGGTCATACCGGGATTATCCCTTTCCCTCAAAATTATTATCCAGATAGTTTACAATTGCATAGCATGAGAGAAGTAGAGGTGCCAAACATAAACGAAGGGGCAACAAACACAGATGGATACTTTGGAACCTTAGATGAAGGGATTTAAGTTGATAGAATTTTGAATGATGGCTTCAAGGATGATTGGCAGAAGTTGATGGAGGATGCTTCAAAACCTATGTATGACACTTGCAAGTTCAGTCATTTAACAACAATTCTTGTACTCCTTAACTTGAAAACAGTGCATGGTTGGACAAATGAGAGTGTTGATGATTTATTGGCATTTTTGCATGTGTTGTTACCACCTAAATCCACATTTCCAACAAAACAGAGAGAATGTAAAACACAAATAAGTAAGCTAGGATTAGGGTACGAAAACATCCACACATGTGTGAATGGTTGCGTATTATTTCCCAAAAATATTACAAGTGAGACGGAATGTCCTAAATGTAAAGAAGGGAGGTATAGACCAGGGTTGAAATCAAATTAAACTCCTAGAAAGGTTCTTTGACACTTTCCACTAATCCCAAGGTAGCCAAAGGGTTTTACTAAACTTTGTATGGAATTTATCCTTAATGATATTTTATAGTGGCAACATTTTCATTTTTCTTTCTGTTCATGTCTACATACATGATTAACATGGGTTATTATTGCCATGTTCTACTTCTTTTCAGTATTGTGATTCTAATGGGCTCCAGTTAGTGTTTGTTGCTGTCATGAGAATTTGAATTTAGATATTTTATAGTCGTTGTTTGCACATGCACTAATGGTTTTACTAAACTTCAATATGGAATGTATCCTTAATGATATTTGATATGCAACCTTTTCATTTTTGTTTCTGTTAACCTCTGCATACACGATATACGTGGGTTATTATTGTCATGTTCTACTTCTTTTCAGTATTGTGATTCCAATGGGATCCAGTTAGTGTTTGTTGTTGTCATGAGCATTTGAATTTAGATATTTTATAGTCGTTGTTTGCACATGTACTAATGGTTTTACTAAACTTTGTATGGAATTTATCCTTACTGATATTTGATATGCAAGATTTTCATTTTCATTTTTGTTCATCTCTACATACACGATATATGTGGTTTATTATTGTCATGTTCTACTTATTTTCAGTACTATTATTTCAATGGGCTCTAGTTAGTGTTTGTTGTTGTCATGAGCATTTAAATTTAGATATTTTATAGTCGTTGTTTGCACATGCACTAATTATTTTTTTAAGAGAAATTTTGGACATATAGGTTATGAAGAATAAGGGGTTGAAACATAAAAGTGACCCCAACAAAGATGAAAATGTCACAGAATACGAGCGTGCTCGTAAAGACCACATCACAAGAAATGAAGAGTATTTGTCATCCCTTGGTTTTGGAAATAAGTAAGTAGTTACTCCTCGTACCTTTTCACTTTATGCATATTTGATGAAATTTTTATATAATCTATTTCATGATGTAGGCCATATATGCTTTTGATTCTAATTGGTAATTTTTTTGCCTTATAGGGGAATGTTGGATTCTACAAAAAATCATCATCAGAAACAAAATGCAAGCAAAGAAAAAATATTGCCAGCTCGTAGAAGCAAACGCCTTGGTAGATCAATACATGAAGATGAAGTTAATGATACGAATGATCAACTTCCTCATATATCAGATGATAATGTCCAAGATTTGTATGAAAAAGTGGCATCTTCTAGAGAATCAGGCTTGCGAGATATTTTTTTAAAATTAAAGCAAAGATTTGAAGGCTCATCTGAGGGGATTGGTGACCTAGAAAGTGCCACACTTGTTGAAGAGATTCTTGATATAACTAGTGACAGAATTGTTGAGGAGATTGGTGAGCTACCCACTGCCACAGTTGTTGTCTCCAATTATGAGGAACCAATTAATCCTTCTTCCTTAGAAAAAACACCAATTACATCTCCTCAAAGGAACGTGCTAGGAAATGAAACTGCTATATCCACAAATATGAGTGGTTTTTCAATGCCCAAAACTAGTTCTAAAGATCCATCACCTTTCATTAGAAGACGCGGAATTATTCAAGGCTTGTATAGGAGCACACAAAGGGAAGAAAAGAAAGAAAATCAGAAAGGAAGAAGGATTACATGGTTGAGGTAATAGATGGTGAGCCTACTGGACCAAATGCTTCAAGGTGGTCCACAGAGTTGGGCACGATAATAAGGTCTTATTTGGATGTTACCAAATCCACCTTTACAGATCAAGATCCAAGAAATGTTGATCTAGTGATCCAACAAATGGAAAATGTTTTTGAGATGGTTGGTGGTAGGATTTCTGTTAAATATTACAAGTATAGAATGAGAGTTTTGATGAATAATTTTAGGCATAAATGCAGGAAATTAATCTTGGATGGAAAAGATAGGGAGAGTAGCTTGACTCCCAGACAGTGGGAAGATTTGAAGGAAAGTATGTGTGCTGAATACTTTCTGGAGAAGAATGCAATAGGGAAGAAATTAGGAATAAATCTTGTGAAGGATCAATATTTTTTAGGTCAGGGAGGGTTGAGAGCCAAACAACACATATGGGTAAGTATATGGTGTTTTTGCTGAATAGTGTACATTGTGTTCTACCTTTTTTATTTGTCTATATTTCCAATACATTGTGTGTTGACAATGATTTGTAGGTTGAAGGAACTAATAGAGAACCCAATTTGAGTGAAATGACTCAATATAAGGCAGACTTAGAAAATTCTAAAAAAGAGAGGTCCTTGCCATCTCTTGAAGTTGAGAGAAGCCTGACAAGAGGCCCATCTACTATTGAAAACATTAGTGAGGACTATAACATTGCAATGAATCATTGTATAATTGGGTTCACTAGTAGAAAATGAGAAATTAATGACTAAAAAATTGACTAAAATCATGTTATAAATGACTATTTTTGAGTCGGTGGCTAATAGTAGCAAATTTCCACTATCTTATAGCTAGTCGTATTTCACTAGTCATTAATAGCTTGACTTAGTAGTCATTGATTTATTCATTGATAGACAATGATTTAGTCATTGATAGACAATGCTTTAGTCATTAATAGTCATTGATTTAGTCATTGTTTTAGTCATTGATATTTAATGATTTAGTCATTGATTTAGTCATTGATTTAGTCATGGATTTAGTCATTGATTTAGTCACTGATTTAGTCATTGATTTAGTTGTTGATTTAGTCATTGATTGCAACCATTAATGACCAAATATACGACTAAATAAACTACTAGATGTTAACATATTAATGACTAAGCTAAATACGACTAAGATACGAGAAATTAGCTACTAATAGTCGTATATATATGTGAATTTAGTCGTTTTTGTAGTCACAAATTTATGATAGGGCACAGAGGAATCAAACCACCAACCTCCTGCCTATAATTAGGCAGGCGCTCTACCATTGAGCTAGCACCCTTTAAAATTTTTTTATTGCTTGACAATGATGATATTCAAATAAATTTATGATAGATATCAATCTACAAACTACATAATTATTACTATTACAAAACTAAACTGGAATTCTTTCCATGGAAAGCTTCCCCGGTGGTATTTACATGTGAATTTAATTTTATACCTGTTCCACTCATTGCATTAGGTTTGGCATCAATATGTTTTTTAGATATAAAAGTTGATGATTGCCCACCCTTATTGACCAACAGCTTGCCATGATTAGAACTCAACCCTGATGCCGCAGCTTCCACCACCAAGGTAGGGAGATTTAATGTTGGAGACACTAAAAGTGAATGAGATGAACTTGTTTTAGGATTAGAGGAGCCCTAAACAGCTGGGATCCTCATACTAAATTATTTTTCCTGTGCAGCATGGGAGCCCCTGCAACAACCATTAATGTCTCAATATTCAGTAAGATATGTAATATTCCACCACAAACTCCTAAATCATATGGAAGCTTATGTTCACTAAACTTAATGTGTAATGTTACTCTACACCAATCTAGGGGGTGCTGGAAAACTAAACAAATATTCCATGACAAGAAATAGATTTCCTACCAAGATGCACTAGCTGGAAATACAACTGATCTTCCAGCAGCTCCACTGGCAAGGGAAGTCTCAACATTACCTCTCGTGTTCTAGTTTCACATGGAAATATGAACAGGTATATATTATTAGGAAATGAAAATGAAGCCATGTATAAAGAATCTAGAAGACAATCACTGAAGTAAAACATAAGCTGTCTAAAGAAAATACACATTAGCTTCTATACTAATGATTATTATATAATAGCCACTGCAATCATAAATACAAATAAAATATCATTAGAAATATAAACACATGATATAATGACATATCTAAGAATTGAAAACTGTATAACTAATGACATATAAACTAAATCTATCATGTAAATTTAAAAATTGATCTTGAATTTTACAGTAAAGAATAAACATTTAACATTTTTTCATTTCATATTTATGTCCTAAATTCAAGTATTAATTCCAGTTTTTAAGTACATGCATGTGTACATAAAGTGTCTTGAGTGCATATGTTGATTGCGAAGTTCCTCTAGCTTATTTTAAGGCTTGGATTATGAAGTTTCATTGAAATTGTGAGGTGCTAATTATTGCCTTTGTAGGACCAGCTCCTAGATTGCGGGTAGAGGCAACAACTAGACCCTAGAATAGGCGGCATAATGTGCTATTGATGAATAAAATCCCAGTATAGGCAACGATTTTGTTAGATATGTAATTATTTGTTGTAGTGTGATGTTTTTTGGACTCCAAAGGCTATTTAGCATAACTTTATGGATTTTATGGTTGCAAGGTTTTTAAATATCATGTATGATCTAGTATGTGATTGGCACGTTTAATCAAATACATCAACCTACCTATGTATCTTCACATTCATAGAGTCTATTGTTGAACTTTGTTGTCTTGACCTTAACCAAAAAGTACCATTCGTTCAAGATGAAATATTTGTTAAAAGCATGGGAAGCTTCTATACCTTATTTTGACACTTGGATTGAGAAGTTTCATCAAAACTATAAGGTGTTTTTGATGTTCTTGGAAGAGAAACTTCGAGAAGTTTCATCAAAATTATAAGGTGTTTATTGATGTTCTTGGAAGAGCAACTTCGATATTTCGAATAGAGGCAAGGGATTTACCATGTTTGTTTATGTATTTTAGGGGACAAGCTTGCAACATAATTGACAAACTTTGCGTATTTGTTAATTTTGGTTTGGATTCACAATAGTGAAGTTCGTTTTTTTTTATGACTTAATTAGGGTTTTGTTTTACATTAGGCATGTAAATTACTTATGCAAACTTGCAATGTGCGAATATGCATATGGAAATAGTGAAATTCATTTGTTTTTTGAGTTAATTGGGGTTTTGGTTTCCATTGGGCATGGGAATTTCGGGTATGAATTTTGTTAAATAATCAAAATTATTTAATTTTTATCATTAAATTGGGGAATTGGTTTCAATTGGCCAATTACATTGGGGTTCTTGTTTCCATTGGGCAATTCCTTTGGGTTTTTGTTTCAATTGGCCATAATTTAATTTAATATGGTTTAATTTTTCAATCTAGGGAAAATAAATTGATGAAGAAAGAGAAAAAAACATGAAAGGAAATGAGGAAACTACCTCACAAAGGGGAGGTTTATCCAAAGGTGGAGATGGAGAGATTTGGCACACCCAAAAACGCATTCGCCCAGTCGAGATTTGCTCCTCCTTGGTCCAATAACCGCACGGTGAGGAGAAGCCTCGGCCTATTTTAAAAAAAAACAGGCTTTCCAAATCACGCCTCCGTTTTAGTGAACGAAATCGCGCACGCAATTTTGTTTACTAAAACGGAGGCGCAATTTGTCTTACTATCCTAGTTGGCATGCCTATTGGCAGCCTTGGGACTAGGCTTTGCAAGTTCGGGATTGCTTGGGATGATTTCTTTTTTTTTGGATTAAACGTGATTGACTTCACTCCACCATTGCATCTAAAAGGTCCCTCAACTTCTTGCACACACCCACTAGTTTTATCAAGCTGGCTCAAACCCCATTTCCACTCCAAAAACAGTCTAAAGACCAAACAGCTAGGTACACACAGCAATTTCTATATCGGGGATTGATGAAAAATCGACTTGGGAGCCAAAAATGAATTTGTAAATGGGTAAAACAACCCCCTTAGCAGCAGTTCAAATTCCAAATTCGTTTATGGCCCTAACGTGGTCAAATCGAACTCAATCGGCACCCAAATTCGTGGCTCTATACCCCCCATTGGTTGTGCAACTCTGAACACGAAATTCCCTAACCGTGGAGAGGTGAAAACAACACAAAAATGCCCAGATCCCAACCACAGAACGCCAACAAAAACGCTTCCCATCCCTAGGAAAAATGAAGAGCACGGAAGAGAACGTGAATGGTGAATGCTAGGAGCTCCAAAATCGTGGGGAAGACCAAAAACATGAAGGATTTCACACACACGAAGTTCTGGATGCCTCCGAGAGCTCACGTGAAGGAAAAATGGTGAGGAAAACATGCCAACATCCAAACATGGTAGAATGCCAAAAACTGATGGCTTCTCCAAGTCGAATTTGGGCTATCATACCTTGCCCATCCCATGCAATAATCAACTCAACCAATTTCTGGCAGTAATAAATGATTGGGAAAGTAAGACAAGAAAGCAGTAATAAATGATTGGGCAAGTAAGACAAGAAAGCTAGTTGACAGTTTGGTGGGCTTTCCCTTTGACATTTGGCTTTTCCCCATGGGCCCCAAATGTTTGAATATCCCCCCTTATCCTTAGGAAATCATGCCCCTTCTCATTATTGTTGCATTGACATAAAACGATAATCAATGATTGGGCTTTTAGCCTTTAGCTCCACACCACGATTAATTACAATATATACATCATATACATTTAATGCAAATGGGGTGTTACATTTAATAATTATAATGAAAAGTATATAAATTTATGTATTGTTAAATTAACCAATATCAATCCATCTTACCTCTAATGATTTTATCTCTCTAAAATATTAATTTATAGTATATAATTGAAGTAATCAAAATAATTTATACTAGTTGTATTTATTTATTATAGAATTTATAGTTTTATTTATTTAATCTATCCAAATTCATTATATTTGATTTAATATGTTACATGTTTATAAATTTTAAAATGGTTTAGTTTAAATATTTTATATTCTAAAATAGTGTAGTGTAAATTTATAAAAGAAAATAGAATAATGCATGTAGAAATTGCATAATTTTGATGTCCAATATAATTTGAACACTTTCAAATTTAGATTTTATAAAAAGAAAAAATTGCAGACCAAAACCTCTTCTAAAAACCTATGTTATAAACAATTTAGAATTTAATATATTTGTATAGATTAATAGTAATCTAAATGAAATAAGGTAAAAAATCTCTTCTAAAAACATATGTTCTATTTTTTGAATAAAATTTATTGCAGTTTAGGCATTAATAAAAATTAAATATATTTGTATAAAATTACTATCCAAATGGTAGAGCAATATGAAGTAATACTTTATAGAAATTTTCTATTCATAAATTTTATTTATTTTCTCAATTTATTTAAGTTATTTTTTATTTGTTTTCTCAGTTTATTTAAGTTATTTTTATGGTATAGCACAAAAAAATTTGAAAAAAAATTAAAATAAATATAAAAAATAACTATTTTATTTTTATGATATAGCAGTAATCAAATTTTAAAAAATTTAAAAAAAAATTAAAATAAATATAAAAAAAATTAAAACTATACTTCCTCTTTATAAATTATAAAAATTAAATATACATACATTAAATTAATAAAAAATGTGAAAACAATACTATACCAAAATAATATAATATAACATCATAATTGTCATGGAAATGAAGTACGCGGTAAACTTGAAAAATTAACAAAACGACCCGATATAAATTGTTGTACCGAGTTATTGAAAACAACCAATATTTATCGCTACAAGATTTGAGAACAAAATTCAGCTTCCATATTATTGGTTTCTTAAGAGAAAAGCTTTGGAGATACCGTGTGATGTGCCAACAATATACCAAAACTCATGCAAACAATTCGTGACAAGCCGTGTTATTCCAAAAAGAACATAGAGGAAAAAGGGAGATGATTCCAGCTTATTATATGCTATGCCATGGAAGGACTGTGGGAGTCAATTGATGATAATAATCTGCAGACTTATTCCGAGTAGGCAGGTTTAGCTGCTTTGCTTGGCGATGAACATTGTAGCGTGGCAACCCTGCGAACAATGTATTTAAAATCTGAGGGTCTACGCCTGTAGAGGTGGGCGGCATCTTGATTGAGGACGCAGGTATCTTCGTTGCAAGGATGAAATAAGAGACGGTGGAGCTTGAAGATGATTCCCTCAATTGTATCTGTGGGCACCCAATCCTTCAACATCATCCTCAACCCTACGCTCCCATCATAACTACTGATGTTCGGATGAAAGACTGGCGTCACGCACTCCACCAGCGGAGGCTCCACGGGATACTCCTCTGTAATTCTGAATTCAAATCTGTATTTCCTGCCACCGTAATATTCACTACGTGTTATCTCCCCCACGAGGCTTATCACCACATCGAATCTCCTCCAGTCCAGAAACTCGCTGGGGAATTCGATGGTGACAAAGGCGGGAAGGCACTTCTTCATGGCAGCCAACTCACTCATCACGCGATACTCGGCGACCAGGATCTTCTCAGTAACTAGGCGGCTGTCGCGAGGCCTCCTGCCCAGTCTAACAAAATTGTTCTTTTCCGGCCTCGCCGGCCACATCTCTGATTCTTTTTCGCCTCGCGGATAGACTTCGTCTTTATACATTATTGGTCGATATTGCAGGCTGCACACCACCGACAGTTGGGCTTCTGCCGAAGATTTGATCTCCAAATATAAATGAAAAGGCGGACAGAGACGCGAACAAACTACAGGCTCGATCAGGTTAGATCGATCGAGCGAGGAATAACTGGATGAAAATGTGGTTAAGTAGCATTTCTCTAAATCCATAACTACTTTATTAGTTATTCGAACGGGTCGCTGAATCCCAACCGGCAGAAACGGATTGCATGCCCTTCTCCGCGTTCGCCTCCTTTTGTAAAAAGAATGTTAGTCATATTATGGGAACACAAGTTTCAAGTTTGTGATTGAGTGAGGGTTTTGGAAGAAATCTTTTTATAGTTCACATGCTCACCTTCGGGCCTACTTTCCAAGGGAATGGTGCAACTGGGTGAAAGTTTGGAAATGCATGTTTAGGTTTAGGTTTAAGCAGATGCACCTATCATCATGAAAAGTTAAGAGGGTTGGCAAACTCATGGGATAATAGCAATGAAGTGGGAGGAGTTGTTACTTCATGGTAGATCCACATGAAAGCCCAAATATATTCACATCTCTAACGACTAGGGGTCAACGTGTAGTGGTCTGGAAAGGTTTTGAGTTCCCCAAGGATTACTTTCTTTAAAAAACAAGAACAAAAACTTTAGGAAAAGACGAAGGAGTGAGTAGAGGCACAAGCTTGTAACCATCATGAAAGATGGGACACCCATCTTAAACCTTTTGGTATGAAGACAGGATTACATTGACAAAAAGCAAATGAACTCAAAGGTTTATTGGATACTTCTATGGATGATAAGGGCTCTTGATTGTAGAATTGGGTAATGGAGATAGTGTATTTAGCTATGTTGGTGTGGCGTACGGATTTAGGTTGAAAAGGATCCTTATTATGGATATGGTTTTGTTGGTAAATGACTAAACTTGAGTTCATTCAGCGAGGTAGCGACCTATGATCCATTGGATCAACCTATTGTGCTTGGTACCAAGGAGAAGACACTCCATAAAGTGCTTGGTACCAAGGAGAAGACACTCCATAAAATTGGCAAGCAATGTTGTTTTTAGATTAAAATGGTCTTCAGGTGGAAGTGAGGGATGACCAAGCTATGGAGTTCTCGTGCAAGGCCCTAATTGGAAAATTCCATGGTAGATACATAAATTCAATGTAGGAAGTTTGGAATTTAGTTTTTGGTTATGGACTAGTTTTTTTGTTTGTTATCCAGTAGGTGGATTGGTTTTATGTATCACTTATTTGAAGGTGCATAGAAGATTCTATGTGGTTGTTGATTTTAGGGGACAACATATTAATCCTTGCGGCTAAGAACTATGAATATTTTGATCCCAAATTTGAAGTTATAAGAATGATTCTTTTTTTGGTAAAAAATAGTAGATTCCCCCTAGAATTATGGTCTAATAAAGTATCAGGGAAGCATGTGATACTCTCAACAAAACCTTAGACATGGATACATCATTTAAGTTCAATGTCGGATGGTCACTAATTTGTTGGTGGTGGATATATGTGAGATTCTACCATCCAATTTGGAGATCATGGTTGGAAGTTCTACTTACACTCAACTTCTAGATTTTTTGATGATTCCCTTTTAGTGTCATGCCATGTTTATGGTCATTTAGCATAACATTGTTCCCATTTCTCCCCTTAGAAGATGTGGAGGAAAAAAAACTCAGAGGCCTAATAGAGAAATTTCAAATGAGGTTAAATCAATTCTAAATTAAGAAGTGTTGGTTCAATGGCTAGAGAATCCCATGATTATGGCTACAAATGAAAAAAAAAAAAGTAGAAGCAAAAGCTCCATATTCAAATTCAAAGGTTGAATACTCTTGCGAGGATCATATGCATGCAATGTCATAGTCACTAAACACTAACTATGTCATGGAAGTGGTTATTCTTTATAAGTATTCCGATCCAATTTCGACAATATAAGATAAAACGAATTAAAAGGTATAGGTTCAAATTCAAATGTTGAAAGATTAAGTGAGGAATAGGTGATGCAGTCGAACAGACACTGAAAAGTCACTTTGTTGTGGAAGGAGCTACTATTCACAAGGATTTCAATCTATTTTTAGAGGTCCAAGCCCTCCCATCCATGCATAAGTAACATGATTTTTCTTATAGTTTTGTTCTCTTGCTGGAAAGTCCAATTTGGATTTGGAGAATAGGGAGGTTTGGCCTTCCCCTTTTGGAAATGTTAGTGAGGGTTTCCTAATCTAGAGAAAATTCTATGGGGTCATGGAATAGGAAAGTTATTTCTTCTAAACCTAAATGGAAAGAAAATAAAATTCCATCCATTCAAGAAGGAAGATCTAATATTTCCTCACATTCTTGAATGAGTGCCTTTGTTATGAAGTGGTCTTTTTCAAACAATAATCTAAGAATTAGGGTTACCTAGTTACTTGTTGAGGCCTAGTATGGGGAAGTTTGAGTCAATAAAGAGGGGGCCTTACAAGGGCTTAGGATTAGGATTGGACCCTATGTAATACCTTTTCTCTTCCACTATACGAAGGAAAATAGTTCTAAATATTTCCTAGGATAAATCATTATGGGATATTCATCAAGGTAAACAAAATCTATAGAAGAGGTCCTTGGATTAGGATAAAACTTGTATAAGGTACCAAAATGATAATTCTATCCCTAATGTTTGAGGCATCGATAATCCCTCAGACATACTTCTCTTAGCAAGGTTGGTAGAGTTTCACAAGCTAAATATCATTGTTCTTTAGGAAACAATGCAAGAGGTACAAAAAAATATAGGATGTTAAGGGAAGATATTCAAGGATTGATATTTCCTAATCATATATGCTTTGGGAAGGCTTGGGTGGATTACTAGTGGGTTGTAAGAAAAATATCTCTTTACCTAATTCTTATTATGTTGCCTTAGGTCTTTGGGAAGATTGCATGTTTAAAGACGGGTGTAAAAATAACCATTATCAACATATATGGATCATATGAGGAAAGGTGGGCATTTTGGCAAGATTCGTTTGCACAGGAGTGTGTAAGGGAGGATTGGGTCATCATTTGTAGAGATTTGATTTTTACTATTAGTAGAATTGAGGTATGGAAGGAAGTATTCCCATTATATAGATTCATAGATTACTCCAAACACAATATGGAGGAGGAAGGATTAATTAATATTGAGCATATCAAATTAGTGCCTACATGAAGGATGCTAGAGTTTATAAGAGACTTGATAGGTTATTGATATTAGAGTCTCTATGTAACAAGATTGGTATAGTAAATTCCCTAGTGGAATCATGGGGAGGTTTTGGTCACCTTCCTGTACTCAAATGGAGAACGGGATGGAAAACCTTCTAGTCCTTCTAAGTTTAACCCAATATGATTGGAAGAAAAGGATTTTCAGAATTAGATGAGGAGAGAGCAGATGGGTTATGATATTAATGCAAGGGAAATTTTCAACTTCTAATTTGAAACATCCCTAAAGAATCTAAAATGAGTAGCAACCTTTCGGGTCTTTGACAAAAAAGTAAGAGCCGATTGGGATTTGAATTTCACAGAGAATTAAATTGTAGATTTGTTCAAAAGGATTTTGAAAGGAACTTTTAGGGAGGAGGAAAAAGTTAGACTGCAGGGGGTGTAGAAAATAAATGATCTTAGAACGGAGAGAGGTTGATTGGAGGATGAAGAGAAGAGACGCATAGCTTGAAAAAGGCGATGAAATGAAAATCCATATGTTTGAAATAATAGGAAGAGAGTCAACACTATTTGGGGAATGCAAAATGAAGAAGGAAACTTAGTGAGAAAGTTCATTGAGATTGTAGACCGAGCAGTTACATTATTTCAATTGATTTATAATAATAATAATAATAATAATAATCTATTTTTAAGGTCACTGCCAAGCGAGACACCAAATTGGTGTATGAGACCCCCTTGTTTGTGGGACAAGGGACCCCCTTTGCACATCGATTTAACTGCTAAAGTCTATAGATGTGCACATACACTACCCCCCTCTGGATTTGAACCTGTGACCTCTTAAGAGGAAACACATGCTCTTTTAACCATTAGGCCCACTCATGTTGTACTAGAGTGGGAAAATATAGAAGGAAATTTGAAGTTAACCACTTATTTTTCAAACTTTCTGACAAAAGGAGGATAATTAAATTTTAATGGAGGGAGTTTCAAAGGAGGAACTAAAATATCTAGTACTAGGATCCCACTGGGATCCTTCAATAAAGACAAAAGTCTAGGGTCAATATGACTGGATGGTGAGCTTTTTAACTGGTTATTATGATCTATTAAGGAGGATATAGTCAGGATCATTAAAGAAACTAATAATAGTGGCAAAGTCTTGGGATCCTATTGAAAGGGCCTGATTTGAAAATCCCCAGGGTCTTTTTTAACCATTAATTTTACATGTGAAATATAAATGTTAATTATCTCATAAACAGGCTTAAAAGATGAAAATTTTAATGATTAAATCAATCACATAAGAAAATAAAATAGATATGCAAACCATAAAATGAAGACAACAACTGATAACGGAGTTCACCCCCCCTGGGCTACGTCTCCGGGTCACTTTCAATGGAAAGGTCGATCTTATTAGTCTTCAAAAGCTTACAAAATGAGTGTTCTGGAAACACTTATGAGTTATGTTAGTAAGACACAGAAACATACTGCACCAATGCGTTCGTCTCAAAAAAACGATAAAAATGAGTATAAACTTGAAACCTTTTCCTGAGGCCTCCTCTGACACGCAATTCAAGACAACAATTCTACACAAAAGACAAATTGTTCAGATTCCACCTTGGGATCTATGCCAAAATTGCCTCTAATTGTGTAGAAAACTCTGTAGGGAGCATGCAAAACTACCTTAAGAATAAGAAGCATGCCAATACCACCTTGGGAATTGTGCCCTATACTGGCCTCGATTTTTGTGCCAAACCGTACATGTTCTATGTCTCAATGCAGAAAGGTGGTTTTTATAGTGGTTTGAAGTGGTTTTTGGGTGAACAACCTGCTAAGGCCATTGAGAACTCAATATTTTTTTTAACCATGGGAATAACAACCTCCCAAGAGTATATCCAACAGCCTGGAAGCCAAATATACCAATAACTTGTGACTTGGCAAGGGCCGAGACGTCCCAAAGCCCACCGGGGTGAGCCTCTATCCCAGGGGTCACCTACCCTTCTAGCCTTGTCACAACATGCCAATGAGCAACCCTACCCCTGTTGGTTTTGAACCTATGACCTCCAAAGAGAACTCAATGTTGTCTGAACTCAATATTATGTCTTGTGAGAAATGTTGTAAGAAAATAGAGACAGTGGTGTATAGTGTTACGTGGAACTTCTCTTATTAATGCATGGAGATTATTAATGCATATGGACTAAGATATTTATTATATTAAGGTTGCCCATGGGACTTACGATCTAGTAGTTGAACTATTTTAATCTCTTTCCCGTTTTTCAAATCCCATTTAAAAATTAAAACAATATTGTTTTAAATCTGGTCAACGTTCAGGGCTGTAGCCCATTGGTAACACATGGAATTACGGGAGAAGAGGTCCCGTGGGCCTCCTGCTTCTCCCTTTTAACCGTCATATGATACGGGATATACCTTGGTGGCAATATAATATAATGGCAAAGTTTTAATAACATATGGTATCGTGAGAGTTTGGTATATCGTGGCAAAGGTTGGCATATGGTATAGTGCCACGCCATAGATATGGTTAACGGTGATATCATAACCTAAATTTTTAGGGGGTTGAGGACTAATCCCTCGGCTCCCTTTTCAAAACTCAAAACATTATTTAAAGTTAAATAAATATTATGCGATATACATATCGTGAACCAAGTTTTGTCATGATGGCTAGGTAGGTTTGTGAAGGATTTAGGTGCTCCTAGAGGTTAAATCCCATGGACTTCCAATTTTTAATTAAAAATATCATAATCATTTTTTAACCAAAACCTTTTTCTCTGTCAATTTAATCAAACTATGGAAACTTCAAACATTAAGAACTTCGGTATCCGGAGGTATTCTTCCATGAAACAAGCTCTACTAGAAATTTTTTGACGAGCTCTTCATCCCTGTAAGTTTTAATTTACATTTTGAATAATTTAAATTTGATCAACTATGAGATGATCCTCTTGGATCAAGGTCCATGCTCCTTCTCCTAAATATCATAATCATTTTTTTACCAAAACCTTTTTTTCTATCAATTTAATCAAACTGTCGAAACTTCAAACACTGATAACTTCTGCATCCGGAGGTATTTTTCCATGAAACAAGCGCTGCCAGAAATTTTTTGACGAGCTCTTCATCCCTGCAAGCTTTAATTTACATTTTGAATAATTTAAATTTGATCGACTATGAGATGATCCTCTTGGATCAAGGCCCATGCTCCTTCTCCTCCTCAATAAAATGTTGTAATTAGAGTGATGATGTGAAAAATAAGGAGCACTGGAATTTTCTCACACATTATAAGTTTGATTGAGGGGGATAAGGAGAATGGACCTTCTCACACCTTCGTAATTTGAGCGAGGAGGAGAAGGATAACTTTCTCACTTTTGTATTGAGTGAAAAACAGAAGTGGCACCTTGACCTTTCTTAGAACATAGTAATTTTTAGGAGTAGGGGAGGGAGAATTGGCCATTTCTCTCACTTCTTTAAATCAGGGGAGGAGGAGAAGTGACCATTTCTGTTTCCTTAGAAATTTGATGTATGAGGAGAATGAGAACTAGCCCTTCATCATAGTTTTTTCATTCAAATTAAGAGGGAAAGGATAATGGGATCCTTCTCACACATTTGTACTTAAAGTGAATAAATGAAGGAGTGGCTTTATTTTCCACATGTTAGTAATTCGAAGAAGCATGAGAAGGAGAATTGGCCCTTTCTCATTCTTCCATCATTCAATTGAGGAGGAGAAGGAGAATGAGCCCTTTCTCACACTTTTGTAATTCAAGTGAGGAGGGGAAGGAGCAATATCTTAGTATTACACTTTTTTAATTAGAGTTGTAACGTCCCCGACCCTCCAACTAGGCAAGAGAACGCTACTAAACACCACACATCCGAGCATCTAGCCCCATGAACATGAACATACCTATAATGCTGAGGAAAAATACTTAAGAAGATAAAACATACTACGATGCATAATTGTTCATATACATAGCAGAAGCAAAACAATATTCATTCATATACAATTCAGCATTCAACATGTCCATCATCATAATTAATTAACAATAAATACAATTGCAAAACAGATTAGTCAAGAATACTCATCTTATGAGAACTGTCCCGCAACCAGCTACGTCGTTGCAACGTTCCACTCAACCATAGGCCTGCGTGCTCCTTAATCTCTCAGCAACGATGCCACCCATGAGCCGGGCATGATTCCCCAAGGAATAAGGAACTAGAAGGCTTACACATAGCCAAGGATAACAACACCACAAGGATACACAGTTCAGCCAAGCCAACGCAGTTGGGTTTATCAGGCGGACGACGGATCAGCCAAGCCATCCAGGAGCTAGGAAAGGCTAAATGATAAGCTGGTGAGATCATTGAAGAGCCAAGGACACCTACACCAAAACTAGCCTGACTTCTAGGACACCCACATACACCCAACACAAGGAAATCAGTCATTTCTCTGCTACGCAGTCCCTCAGGTCTTGACCTCCCTTCCATTGCTATTCAAGGGTTGTGGAGAAGAAATCCAGCCCTCTAGCTCTATCTGTGTGGTTCCCAAACACACTAGGTTTATCAAGCACATCAGACTCTCATTCACCACTCCAATGCAGTCTGAGGACAAACCACTATGTGCATGCAGCAAACCAGCTATTAAAGATTTAGCAGGGGAAAAACAACTCCCTGAATCGTTCTTGGCCCTATCATGGCCAAAATGATTCCACAGCAACCTACAGTAGCTCAAATCGCAAAGGCGACTCAGCCAACAAGTGTGAATGAGACCACAACTCACACCACGTAGGTACTCACAATAACGGCTCACGATGAAGCAACATAACGTCGCACAGTCCAGACATAGCAGCAACGTTGAAAAACAATGGTGGGGTAAAAGCGCAGGATCTATGCATGAGAAGGAGGATGAACAGATCCGCTGACTAACAACTCCGTGAGAAAAGGAAGGACCAATCCCAATCGATGAATCACGACTCCTTATTTCTCAGCCCTTGTGAGGGAAAATGAACATCCCAACTTCCTGCATGCGAGAGGGTGAACAGAGCGTCCCCTTCCTCAGGTTGGACGATCAGGGAGACCAACGATCCATGAGGAAACAAAATGGTCGGTGAGGGAGAGAGTGGGATCATGGCTTTCCTTCCAGCGTGAGGGTCAGCCTAGTGGAGTGTGTGTGTGGGAAAGGCATGGCAGTCCTGCCACACTCCACTGCCAGCATTAACTACCCCAACCAACAACAGAACATTAAAGTGGTGGTTGGATGAGACAAGGGAAGGTGAGCAGTCAAACAGGGTGGTGACACATGGCTTTTCCCCCATAGGTTCAAGGTTTAACATCCCCTCCTTAACCTTAGGAAATCATGCCCCTTCTCAGTTTGGTTGCAGTGAACATAGCTGGTTGGGTTTATTTAATTAAAATGCACATTTACATGATGCCACAATTTAATATGTATGTCGCATGTCCCGATATACCATCGGTGACAATTCCAATCTGAAACATAACATAACCAAATCTATGGTGGGGCCTTTGCCTTTAGCTCTGCACCATGATTATTTACAATATATATACATCATGTATATTTAATGCATCGGGGTCAAAACCAAGGATGTTACATTCCCCTCCCCCTTAAATAGCACTGTCCTCAATGCTTTACAAAATTTGAACAAAATGCTACACTAGTACCGCCTCAGTGTTCTGCAGAATTGAAAAAAAATGGATGTGCCAATCGCATGGCATCCTCCAGCTCCCATGTAGCCTCTTCAGGTCCGTAGTGCTCCCATTGCACCTTTACCTACCCTATGGCTCGATTCCAGAGCATTGTGACTTTCTTGTTGAGGATGTGCATTGGCTTGATTTGGAACTCTCCCTTGGGTTCCACCTGAATCACATCCCAATTTATCACATGGTTAGGATCATGTACATATTTCTTAAGCAAAGAAACATGAAAAACATTATGAGCTCTAGTACTAGCAGGCAATGAAAGTCTATATGCAACAAGCCCTATTCTTTCAAGCACTTCAAACGGCCCACAATATCTAGGTGACAACTTGGCACAACTTCCAAGTTTCAATGAACTCTTCCTTTCTTTCACTCTGAGGTAAACATGATCCCCAACACTGAACTTTCTATTCATCCTATGCTTATTTGCATAGCTCTTATGTCTGTCTTGTGCTGCTTTCAGATTCTGTCTAATCTTTACAACCTCCTGCTCCATTTCCTTGAGCAGTTCTGGACCAATCACAAACCTGTTCACTGGGTTGTCTCAAGTCACTGGTATCCCACACCTTCTTCCATACAAAGCTTCATACGGACTCATCCCCAAGGATGCTTGCTGTCCATTGTTATAAGCAAACTCTACCAAGTGTAAGTAATATTCCCACTTGGTTGGTTTGTCCATCACATACATGCAAAGCATATCTTCTAGTACTCGATTAACTCTCTATGTCTACCCATCTGCCTAAGGATGGTATGCAGTGCTGAATTTTAGCTTTGTACCCAAATCTGCAAACAACCCTTTCCAAAAATTGGAAGTGAACTTGACATCTCGGTCAGAGACTATTGCCTTCGGCGGCCCATGCAATTTGAAAATCTCCTTCATGAAGATCTTTGCAATGTCATCAGTCTTATGTGTAGACTTCACCGGTATAAAATGTTCTGCCTTTGTCAACTTGTCTACCACAACCATGATGGAATCATGTTGTCTCCAAGTCATCGGCAATCCTGTAATAAAATCCATGGAAATAACTTCCCATTTCCATTCCGGAACTGGCAAAGGCTGCAACAAACCTGCTGGATGTTGATGCTCAGCCTTTACCTGTTGACATTTCATACACCTTGAAATGTATTCAGCCATGTTCTTTTTCATTCTTGGCCAAAATTACTGCTTTCTAGCTGTAGCAATCGTCTTTTGATATCCTGGGTGACTAGAATATGGAACTTGATGGATTTCATCCATAACAACTCTCTTCAAATCTGCTACATTTGGAATATAAATTATGCCTTTATAAGTAAGAAGTCCATCTTCTTCCAATTTATATCCCTCATACCTCTTCTCAATACTTCGCTGCTACAATTTGTCTGTCACTAGCTCATACAATTCATCTCCAGCAGTACGATTAACAATCTGCTGCCTCAAATCTGATTAGCAAATACTAAGAGATGCCACATGCATTTCCTGCATCTTCCTGCTGAGTGCATCAGCTACCTTATTCTCTTTTCCCTTTATGTTCTTGATTTCAAAGTCAAACTCACATAAAAATTCCAGCCATCTCGCTTGCCTAGCATTCAAAGTAGGTAGATCGAACAAATACTTCAGACCACAATGGTCTATTCTGAGTTCAAATCTTCTACCCATCAAGTAATGTCTCCACATCTTGAGAGCATGTACTATGGTTGCAAGCTCTAGATCATGAGTGGCATAGTTCTTCTCATGCTCCTTTAGCTTTCTTGACTCATAACATATCACGTGGTTGTCCTGCATAAGGACTCCTCCAAGCCCTTGTCCGCATGCATCGGTACATACCACAAAATATTTCTCTGGATCTTCAACTTTCAATACTGGTGCACTAGTGAGAAGATTCTTCAACCGCTGGAAGCTTTCTTCACACTTCGAAGTCCATTCGAACCTTACCCCCTTCTTTTGCAAAGAAGTGATGGCATGTGCAACCTTGGAAAATCCCTCAATGAATCTCCTATAGTATCCTGTAAGTCCCATAAAAGATCTTACATCTGTCACATTTCTTGGAGTAGGCCAATTCATAATGGCTTCAATCTTTTCAGGGTCCACATATATACCCTCTTCTGAGATAATGTGACCCAAAAACTGAATTCTATCTCTGTAGAAGTCACACTTGCTCAGTTTTGCATACAACTGATGCTCCCTGAGCAATTGCAATGTCAATCTCAAATGCTCTTCATGCTCTTCCTCATTCTTAGAATACACAAGAATGTCATCAAGAAAAACAAGAACAAACTTGTCCAAATACTTACTGAAGATGTTGTTCATAAGGCACATAAATGTAGCTAGTGCATTTGTGAGACCAAATGGTACCAATACAAACTCATAATGTCCATACCTTGTTCTGAAGGCTGTCTTATGAATGTCTTCATCCTTGATTCTCACCTGATGGTAACTAGACCTCAAGTCAATCTTGGAAAATACCTTTGCTCCTCTCATTTGATCAAAGAGGTCATCAATCCTAGGCAAAGGATATTTATTCTTCACAGTAACCTTGTTCAACTGTCTGTAATCAATACATAACCTGAGTGTACCATCTTTCATCTTCATAAACAAAATCGGTGCTCCCTAAGGAGACACACTCGGTCAGACATACTTCTTTTCCAACAACTCTTGCAGATTCATCTTCAACTATAGCATCTCCAGTGTGCTCATCCTGTAGGGTGTCTTGTACACTGGTGCTGCTCCCGGCACAAGTTCAATTGTGAAATCAATGTCCCTCTTTGGAGGAAGCCCTGGAATCTCATCAAGAAACACATCCTTGAATTCCTGTAACACCCGATAGTCCTCCAACCTAGGAGTTTCATTTCCTGTTGGTTCCAGAATATGAGCTGCATACAACTGGAAACCTTTCCTACGAAACTTCTTCAACTGCATTGCTGAAACCTGCCTTACTGAAATTACCTTTGGAATACCTTTTACAACTACTGGGTTTCCTTCTTCATCTGTGCATTCAAAAGTCTTGTTATAACAGTCAAGCTTTACTCTGTGAGCTTCTAACCAGTCCATTCCAATGAGAACATCATAGGAACCAAGTGGTAGAACATTCAGATCTACACAAGTGACCAATCCATTCATGACCAATGGACATTTCTCTACCACTTCACTAAATTTTCTCTTAGTTCCAGTGCCTAGCTGAACTAACCAATATTTTCTATGCCTTACCTTCTTAAAAGAACAAATCTCCACCACTCTAAGAGTGATGTAACTGTGAGTAGAACCAGGGTCAATCAAAATAGAAACGGATTGTTCAACAATCTTACCTGCAACTTCAACCACAGTTGACTGATGATCTACCTGGCGGTCCTCTAGTGCTGCATAAATTCTAGGGACCGCCCTTGCTACTTAAGCCATTGTTTCTGATTCGTTAATGTTATAAGTTGGCCTTGCACTTTCATTCTCAAGTGGACAATATCTGTGCAAGTGAGGCCCTTCACATTTCCAACATTTGAGTGGACCTTTATTCTGTTGTGGCTCTTTAGGCTTCCCACCTGTCACTCCAACTGGATTACTCACAGCTTGGGATGGCTGCTTTTGCTGATTCCTGAATCTAGAAGGTTTGAAACCTTTCTTTCTTTGGTCAAACTTCTCATTCTTCTTGTCCTTCCATGCCTTATGGTAATCAGGTTTACTCTTACTTTGGTCATAGCAGTACTTAGCCTTCCTTATGGATTCTTCAAGAGTTCTTGGTTCATAAAACTCAATTCTATCTTTGTAAGACTGAGGCAATCCACTCAGAAACCGCTAGACCTTCACTTTTTCATCTCTGATGTACCAGACATACCTCAGTAATTCCAAGAACTTATTTGCATATTCATTAATGGTATGCTGTCCCAATCTCAGCTCATGGAACTCCTTAATCTTGTCATCATAATACCTGTCAGAGAGGTATTTCTGCCTGAAATACTTCTTGAACTATTTCCACTTTAGTCTCCTTTCACTGATCTTCTTTACTTGCTTGAAGTGTTCCCATCAAATGTATGCTCGTCCATTCAAATTGAATATGGAAACTCTTGCCTTCATGTTTCCTGAATAATCCTGCACTTGAAAGTACTTCTTTATCCCAAGAAGCCAAGCTTCAGCCTCTTGTCCAGTATTTATCTCACCATCAAATGTAGGAGGTTTAGCTTTGCTAAATTTATCTCGAGATCGATCCCTATGGTGTCTTCTTCTTTTCCTTTTATGAGAAGATGAACTTGTATCTCCACTGGATTCTTCAGAGTCAGATGATCCTCTGGAAGTCCTTCTCTCCCTCCTAGTGCTGCTCTTACTGCCTTCTGGCCTTGATGTACCTCGTCTAGAATCTATCTTCTTCTGCAAGGCTATTAAACTCTGCAACATGGCATCATTCAACTGATGCTACTCTTCTTGGGCTTTAATCAAGCTTCTCATGGTGGCTGCAACCTCAGACGGTGTCTCTTGGAATCTCCTTCCATTAGACTCTATGTCATCATTTCCATTATGAACATTTTCTCCCATGGCATCTCCTGCACGCTCGCAAGAATCTCGAGCATCATATCCATCAAGGGTTCTCATGACTGAACCACCTCTTTCTTTCCACACTGTTCTTCTTAGAATACTGCTCTTGGAAGTGGTCTATAATTCTGCAAATGTGTTAGTAGAAAAATTTTAGATGCATATAATCAATATAAATCAAAACTACTTACCTTCCTTTGGAGAAACATAATAATAACAGTTTTGCTTAAAACACAAAATCTTCTCTTCTTCCTTTTCAGCCATGTGACCACTGACAATCTGCTGAAAGGCAATTGAAAACTACTTGAAAAATCACTGAGAAGTTCTCTCCAAAACCCAAATCTCCTTTGTCCCAATCTGACCTCCTCCCATCTATCTTTCTGACACTTCGGTGGTCAAAACACCTAGCTCATCGACGATCTATTCATTTATTTCTCCTGGCGTTTCGGTGGGAAAATCGACTAAACTCCTTATTTGCATCAATGAGAAAATTAGTTGTTCATTGGGTCCTTTCTTCACTAACCTTTCGGCGTGTCAGCGGCTAGAACATCTAATTCTCTCCACTGTATCGGCGGGTTGCTTGTCTATTTCCTTTCGCCGTATCAACCTGTAGTGGTCTACTATTCCAAGTTTTATCGGCGATCCGTTGGTCTAATTTCATCCGCCATATCAGGTCCATAATCATCTATCACTTCGAACTTCATCGAAGATAACATAGACTAACCGCTACGTCGACGGTCGGGTGCTCTGCGCATCGGGCGGTTAGTCCTTTCGGCTTCCGCAACAGTGACCCATGATCTTTCTATGTCTTCCGCGGCTCATGACTTTGTCGGTGGTCGAAGTGACTAGTGTCTTGCAGCATCGGCACTCGGATGCACTTCTCGTCGGGTGATTAGTTATTTATGTGGCCGCAATGACAGGCAGCAGAGTCACTATGGTTTCCGCGGGGCACTCGTTGGCGGTCGGAGCAGTTGTTCATTCCGGCATCGGATGGATAGTTGACTAGGCAGCCGCAACTGCGGTTCACCTTAATTGAACCTTTTCCGATCGGTGATCCAATCCACTAATTCCTTCCGATGTTCATTGACGACCCGTACAACTAACATTTCCCGATGGCCAATGATCTCATGCCTTAGAGAAATTTTTGAAAATGTCCTGCCTTGTCTTCCGCCGCATCGACAACTTGATCCTCTAGGAATCGATGATGCGATCAACTAATCATCGTCGATCGCCAACGATTTTATGACTTAGAAAAATTTCCAATTTTTTTTCTTTACTCTTCTCTTCCACCGCTTCATCGGCTCAACCATCTCCTATTCTTCGCCGATCGTTGACAGTCAAAACATCAGAGGTTCTTTCCGCTAAGTGAAGCCGGTGTTTCGACTGGTCTCCGCTGAAACTGCGGCTCCCCCATCCTCTATCCTCTACCGACAGGCGACGAACCTTAGCGAAATTGTGAAAATTTTCTGCCGACTGTCCTCCGTTGGTTGGTCATCAGACTAATTCTTCCACTGTGTCGGAAGAACTTGTCACCGAGTTCTCCGATGAGCCGACAATTCTGGCACTTAGAAAAAATTTGTGAATTTTCTTGTCATCATCCATTTCCTCCTGGTTTCTTATGGGCAGTAAGCAACCTGCCTTTGTTAACTGATCTTTTCATGGCCCTCTGAGGCCCAAATGCTACAACATAAGCTCTTTCACTGCATCTTCATGGCCCATTCAGGCCCATGCTGCAACCAGAGCTTTGATACCATATTGTAACGTCCCCGACCCTCCGACCAGGAAAGAGAACACTACTAAACACCACACATCCGTGCATCTAGCCCCATGAACATGAACATACCTATAATGCTGAGGCAAAATACTTAAGAAGATAAAACATACTACGATGCATAATTTTTCATATACATAGCGGAAGCAAAACAACATTCATTCATATACAATTCAGCATTCAACATGTCCATCATCATAATTCATTAACAGTAAATATGATTGCAAAATAGATTAGTCAAGAATACTCATCTTATGAAAACGGTCCCACAACTAGCTACGTCGCTGCAACGTTCCACCCAACCATAGGCTCACTTTCTCCTTAATATCTCAGCAACGCTGCCACCCCTGAGCCGGGCATGATTCCCTAAGGAATAAGGAACTAGCAGGCTTACACATAGCCAAGGATAACGACACCACAAGGCTACACAGTTCAACCAAGCCAACACAGTTGGGTTTATCAGGCGGACGACAGATCAGCCAAGCCAACACAGTTGGGTTTATCAGGCCATCCAGGAGCTGGGAAAGGATAAATGCTAAGCTGGTGAGCTCATTGAAGAGCCAAGGACACCTACACCAAAACTAGCCTGACTTCTAGGACATCCACACACACCCAACACAAGGAAATCAGTCCTTTCTCTGCTACGCAGTCCCTCAGGTCCTGACCTCCCTTCCAGTGCTATTCAGGGGTTGTGGAGAAGAATGTTAGCCCTCTAGCTCGGTCTTTGTGGTTCCTAAACACACCAGGTTTATCAAGCACATCAGGCCCTCATTCACCACTCCAATGCAGTCTGAGGACAAACCACCATGTGCATGTAGCAAACCAGCTATTAAAGCTTTAACGGGGGAAAAACAACTCCCTGAATCGTTCTTGGCCCTATCATGGCCAAAACAACTCCATAGCAACCTACAACAACCCAAATCGCAAAGGCGACTCGGCCAACAAGTGTGAATGAGACCACAGCTCACACCACGTAGGTAATCACAACAACCACTCACGATGAAGCAACAGAACATCGCACAGTCCATACACAGCAACAACATTGAAAAACAATGGTGGGGTAAAAGCGTAGGCTCTATGCATGAGTAGGAGGATGAATAGATCCATAGACTAACAACTCTGTGAGAAAAGGAAGAACCAACCCCAATCGATGAATCGTGGCTCCTTTTTTCTCAGCCTCGTGAGGGAAAATGAACAACCCAACTTCCTGCGTGTGAGAGGGTGAACAGAGTGTCCCCTTCATCTGGTTGGATGATCGGGGAGACCAATGATCCGTGAGGAAACAGAATGTTCGACGAGGGAGAGAGTGGGATCATGGCTTTCCAGCTAGCGTGAGGGTCATCCTGGTGGAGTGTGCATGTGAACAAGGCATGGCAATCTTGCCACACTCCACTGCCAGCATTAACTGCCCCAACCAACAACAGAACATTAAAGTGGTGGTTGGATGAGACAAGGGAAGGTGAGTAGTCAAACAGGGTGGTGACACATGGCTTTTCCCCCATAGGTTCAAGGTTTAACATCCCCCCCCTTAACCTTAGGAAATTATGCCCCTTCTCAATTTGGTTGCAGTGAACATAGCTGGTTGGGTTTATTTAATTAAAATGCACATTTACATGATGCCACAATTTAATATGTATGTCGCATGTCCCGATATACCATCGGTGACAATTCCAATCAGAAACATAACATAACCAAATCTATAGTGGGGCCTTTGCCTTTAGCTCCGCAGCATGATTATTTACAATATATATACATCATGTATATTTAATGCATCGGGGTCAAAACCGGGGATGTTACAAGAGTGACGATGAGAGGGATAAGTGGCATTGGTCATTTCTTACACATTATAAATTTGATTGAGGAGGAGAATAATAATGAGCCCTTTCTCGCACATTTGTAATTTGAGCGAGGAGGATAAGGAACGATTCCCCTTTCTCACTTTTGTAGTTTTGAGTGAAGAAGAGAAGTGGCACTCAACCTTTCTTAGACCATAGTAATTTTTAAGAGGGGGGGGGGGTGGAAGAATTGCGCATTTACCACACTTCTTTAAATCAGACGAGGAGGAGAAGTGATCATTTCTATTTCCTTATCAATTTGAGGTGTGGGGAGAATTATCACTAGGTCTTTCTCATAGTTTTGTCATTTGGTTGAAAAAGGGAAGGGATAATGGGCCTATTTTCACACATTTGTACTTAGAGTGAGGAGGAAAATGAGTGGTTGTATCTTCTCACATGTGCTAATTAATTCAAAGAAACATGAGAAGGAGAATTGGCCCTCTCTCACTCTACTATCATTGAATTGAGGAGGAGAAGGAGAATGGGCCCTTTCTCACACTTTTGCAATTCAAACGAGGAGGAGAAGGAGAAATAATTCATTCTCACAATTTTATATTTAGAGTGACGATGTGAAGGAGAAAGAACACTCACCTTTTATCAAAAATTATAAATTTGATTGAGGAGGAGAAGAAGAATAGGTCCTTTAACACACCTTTGTAATCTCTGTGAGGAGGAGAAGGACCACTCACCCTTTCTCACACTTTTGTAATTTTGAACAAGCAAGAGAAGTGGCAATGAACCATTTTGCCATGTCTCACACTTCTTTAAATCATGAGAGGAGCATAAAGTGACCAATTATAATTCATTAGAAATTTGACGTATGAGGAGAATGAGCAATATCCTTCCACATACTTTTGTCATTCAAGTGAAGAGGAAAAGGATAATGGGCTCCTTCTCACACATTTGGGCTCCTTCTCACACATTTGTACTTAGAGTGAAGAGGAGAAGGAGTGGTTGTATTTTCTCACATGTTATTAATTAGAAGAAACATGAGAAGGAGTAATGGCCCTTTCTCACTCTTATTGCGCCGAGAGGCGCATTCTACAGCCCGATATGAGGTAGAAGTGTGATTCCGTGCTCAACGTGGAGATGACACGTGTCACATAAAAAAGTCGGCTTATATATCTATATATATATAGAAGTAGGCTTAATAATTAATAATCTTAGGTGTATATACAAAGGATTTTCTTATTAAACGCAAGAATACAAAGGATAACTAAAGCAATATCAATGGAAAATGGTTTCTCTCAATCCATATCTTACAGATTGTTCACACGCAGACAATGGGATGCTTGCACAGTATGGATCAAATGCATACAATAGGGATAAACCTAGCACAGTGTACCAGATCCGAAACATATACAACTTTGGATCTAATTTATCAGATAAAAAAACGCATTCAAGATATACAAATTGCAAATCAGATCAAAATGCATGCAAAGGTATAGGATCTCATATTTGCTATTTATCCATATCAAATCACACTCAAAAGGGAGAAACGCACACAGTTTCAAGATCTACTAACTGCCAATAAAATGTGCAGAATAAAAATGACAACTAAGAACAAACGCATGCAATTTAAAGATCAATCCATATTTTCTATTTATTAACACAATATGGCAGATAGAAAAGTTATGGTTTTGTAGATCTGAACATAATTTGCACGCAGGCAAGGGATAAACACTCAGATCCAAGAGGCATGACGATCAAAAATGCTGGCAAGGTGCAGAGATTTGAATCGTAGGCGATATATATATATATATACGACTTAGATTATAAAATCCAACGTTGATGACTGTTTTAGTAGGTAATAAATACAGAATACAGATCTATCACTCATTTTATAGAACCCCGCGATGATTAATGTTTAACATTCAGCACAAACAATATATACATAATATAGTTCTATTTCTCATTTTATAGAACCCCACGGTGAAGAATGTTTAACATTCAGATCGCAGCAATAAATACATAATACAGGTGTATCGCTTAGTTCGGAGAACCCCATGCTGATGAATGTTTAACATTCAGATCACAACAATAAATATATAATACAGGTCTATCGCTCAGTTCATAGAATGCCACGCTGATGAATGTTTAACATTCAGATCGTAGCAATAAATATATAATACAGGTCTATCGCTCAGTTCATAGAACCCCACACTGATGAATGTTTAACATTCAGATTGCAACAATAAATATATAATACAAGTCTATCGCTCATTTCATAGAACCCCACGGTGGTGAATGTTTAACATTCAGATCCCAAGAAATATATACACCAGCTTAGATCCAGCTTTACCGGCTCTATCATGCGCCGAGAGGGATCAAATATTTAGAGGTGCAAACCCTGCTTCAACAATTGCACTCCAAAAAAGGGTTTGCACCTCGAAATATTTGATCCCTCTCGGCGCATGATAGAGCCGGTAAAGCTGGATCTAAGCTGGTATCATTCAATCGAGGATGAGGAGCATGTGCCATTTCTTGCACTTTTTTAATTCATGTGAGGAGGAGAAGGAGCAATAACCGATTATCACACTTTTGTAATTAGAGTGACGATGAGAAGGAAAAGGAGAATCGGTACTTTCTCACACATTATAAATTTGATTGAGGATGAGAAGGAGCATGGGCCCTTTCTCACAACTTTGTAATTTGAGTGAGGAGGAGAAGAAGCACTCGCCCTTTATCAAACTTTTGTAGTTTTGAGTGAAGAAGAGAAGTGACACTTGAACTTTCTTCAACCAAAATTTTAAGAGGAGGGGAGGAGAAATTAGCCATTTCTCAAACTTCTTTAAATTAAGCAAGGAGGAGAATGGACCATTTCTAATTCCTTAGAAATTTGAGCTATGAAGAGAATGAACAATAACTCTTTTTCATTCGATTGAAGAGGGAAATGATAATGGGCCCATTCTCAAACATTCATACTGAGAGTGAGGAGGAAAAGGAGTGAAAAAATAATAATTCTATTGAAACTGAGAAAATAGTTTCTTATATCAACAATATGTTATACGACCATCATTAATAGAATTACTCATAAAAGTATTTATCTTCTTAGATGTTATCCATATTGTCTATACATCTGATAAACGAGTATATGGAAAGTTACAGATCTAGAATATTCTAAAATAGTTTATCATAATCAATAAATTTGCATTTAAACATGTATGAATATTTATCAACAATTAATTACTTAAAATACCACACACAATTCCCACGACTTAAATGTACTAATGAAGAATTGAAAATGCATTCATATACATGTAAAATACTTTCCATCTTCATAAAAGGTAAATGTAGGGTTTCTCTTAACAAAACATTCCATGAAGGCCTTGTTGAGAAGCACTGTTAGCATCCTCAACTTCTACATCTACAAGACTGCATCGGGTTTTAAGGAGGCTATGCCAATATCCATCCTAGTTAACCATTGATCCTGACTTCAAATAAATTGAATAAAAAATCCATCTTGCCACATCATTATACAACATCATCATTGGGTTGGTCATAATAGCGAAAATATGTCTCTTCCCAAAACCTCTAGGTCATCATTATCTTGTGGGAACTCACCCATGGCATATATTTTGTAGAGTTCATGTCATGTCGGATACTCTTGGAAAACACTTAAGTGGCTTGTATCAGATAGTGGAATTCCATCAATAGCAATAGGAGAAGAGATTTCCTTCACTTCTTTTTCCACAAATGCCTTATTTTCGTGTTGTTCTTGGCATCTTGCAAACAATAGAATACTCAAATGTAAGCTCATATTTCATAAACATTAGTTGCAAAATTAGTGAACGGAGAACAAAATGAATGCTTTGAGCTAATTTACCCCTTACAAACGTTTTGGAATTTAAATCCATTTTACAATTAATGGTGTGATGATTGTGATTTTATTATGGTTCTCATCATATATAGAGCTTATTCATTGCATTAATTTCCAAGAGTGTCGAGGATTTCCATCACGTTCTTGGTGATTTTATTTTTAAATGTCTATCTCGTACACCATTTAATGTGACTCTATAGAACTTCTAAAGCGATATTCTGGGTTTCCATCATCAATACATTGAAATATTATATATTATTAACAATGTGTTTTTGTGAATAACTCTGATGGGAAGAATCTATAAGTTTGATTAGGCATTTCCTAAAAGAGATATATTACATTACAAAAAATCCTGGAATTAGTGTCTCATTTAACGTTCTCTTTTAGTGTATTTTTTTTTTATTGAGTGGGCAAACTAGACGCTAAATGGGACTCATCATGGACAAAACTTAAAGAGTTTAAAAAAAACGTCTTTTTTGCTTCCTAGACAACATCCTTTATTACGTCCAAAATAGCGTCTATTTTTTTGCTTCTAGAATAACGTCCAACTTTGCTTCCTAAACATCGTCGAAGTTTTCTTCATAAATAACCTCATATTTTGCTTCCTAAATTACATCCTTGTTAGTGCCATATTTGCATCCTTCATAGAACCATGTTAGCGTCTATGTTCACACCATATTTGCATCCAATAATGCATCCATTTGTGCTACTACTTTAGCATCCCATTTTGCACCACGTTTTACTTCCAAATATGCACCAATTTTTTCTTCCTTTTTTTCATCGTGTTTTTCTACCAAAATGACGCCAAATATTTCTTCTATTGTTGCACCATATTTTGCTTCCTATGTAGCACGGTGTTTTGCATCCAAAGTAACGTCTTATTTTGATACCATATCAACTCCATGATTGGCTTCATCATTAGTGCCAAGTGTTGCATCATTTTTAATGCCTAGTTTCGCATCTCTATTTACACCCACATTAGCACCATGTTTTTCTACTACTTTAGCGCCTAATTTATTGTCCATTTTTACTCCCACACAATCGCCACAATTTGCTTCTTGTTTAACCCCTTGGATTTCTTTTTTTTTTTTTTCCTCATGAGCGCCCCATTGACCTTCTCATTTAGCATCCATTTTTTCTCCTTTGTTGGCCACTAGTTTAGCTTCTACTTTAGCGTCCAAAATAGCATCAAAATTGACTTCCAACTTAGCACTAAGTTTTGCATGCAATGTTGCTTCTAGATCTGGGACATAGTGGGCTTCCATTTTAGCTATTGGTTTTGCTTCCTTATTAGCACCGCATTAGACTTTCTATTTAACACCTAAAACCATATCCAATTGTTTGCTAATATATTTATTATATCAAATTATTATAATTATTCATTAATTTCAATAGTTCTCATATATAATTTACTTCATAGTTCCGAAATAACATAATGAAACATTCAAACTAATTGTAGATACAATTATTGAAATTAATTGCATAGAATTTATGAAAAAAATTAACAGAAGCATATAACATTTATCCAAAGTAGTAATATCATCATATATATTAATTTTTCATGAAAAGATCATCAACAACTTCCAATATATAAATTTAAAATATAATAACGATAACATCATCGTTACCTTTCATAATAAAAAAATGAAATTATAAAACATCATTGCATCAATAACCTATCATATAGATAATCATATTAAGGTTAAAAGAACAAGTGAACAATATATATAGGGAAAATACCAATATCACAAGAAATATATTTTTTTATATATCCATATCTAGAAAAGTCAAAATGATCAATAGTAATCAAAGTTTATATGCCAACATGAATCCACCATACAAATCAAAATGACCCAAAATGTAATATAAACTTGGATAATCACAAAAATACAATGTATCTAGTAATATGGAGAAAACAAAAAACATCCATAATCTCAATAATAGCATCAATGACTACCGTCATGATTCATCATCTTCATCATCTATCCCAACATCATATCCATCATCATTTTTATCTGATTCATTTGCATGATTATCAACAATATATTTCTCTGGCACATCGATAACAACATATCAAGATCATCATCTAAGTAGTCATCTTCACCATTTTTCTACAAATACCAAGAAATAATCAATTTAAAGCATTAAAATTAATTTCATTACATAATACATATTATGTGTTGTATTGCAAATATTAGTGTGATAACTTATGTATTCTCATGAGTTTTCCAACCATGATTATAAACATCATCTCATCATCAAATAGTAACCACACACATCAAGTGTATCCACAACCATGCACACACTCATGCATACACAAACATGTACACCATAAATTTCCATATCACAATAGAAGGAGGCATACATGCTTATGTCACGATCGCTATTGTTAAAAGTTGTAAAGATCTCATGTGTGGATTATTATGATTCATGGTTATATGCTTTTATGCTATCTAGGATTAAGATAATTATCAGCATACCGCTTGGGATTAGAGAGATTTGTGTCTGTGTTGAGATAAGCTTTCAGTGTGCCCTAGATATCTAAAAAATCTACATATTTTATCAACACATACTTGTCTTAAATAATTTAAATATGTGATGCATCCATTCAACATCACCATTATAACACTACAACATGAGGTAAGAACTCACTGGATTTGGAGCTTCAAGCTTTGTTAGAATATCAACATGATAAAATGCAAAGAGGAGATGATGTTGGGGAGTAAGAATAGTTGGAAGGAAAAGCTTAATCTCGTCATGGTAGCATGCTTTTCGAGCACCAACAACAACATGTGTGTGAGCCCACTTCTGAGATGGTATGCCTCTATCTTTTGGATATACAACCTGCTCATCATATTCCCGTGTAAAAAACAAGATATTAGAAAGAAAAAAGAAAACATTTCTATAAAACATATGCTACAGTACAACAATAGTCAATTACCCAACCTATAGTGCATGTTTGCGAATATCCAAATCATCCTTCCACAACTCAACCCTAATGAACAAATTGTGCTTTCTACTTAAGTTAACTGTTAAAGGATACACAAATAGACAGTGAAGCAACTGAGAAAAAGGCTAGTTCTTTGTCAATGCTCAAAAATCCAAAGCCTATAACTGCAGATGATATACAAGGATTACAAAATATTTGAACATGTAAAATTTTAATCTAATTTTTTCTCTAATTATCTAAAAGTGGAACATCACATAATGCATTTTTTCAAGTCCTGAATTAGAGCATGCTATTCACATTTTACATGTTTGTTTTTCAGAGACTAATCAATAAATCACTGTAAATCCAACAAATATCCATACCAACCTCCTCTAATCCATGTCTAGCAACTAGATTTTTACGAAGGACAGTAAGCAATGTTGATCTTAATTTGTCACATCTGCCTATGAACAAGCTAAATGCATTACACATTGCAATTGCATAGAAAATCTGGTGGAGACATGAGGCCACTAAAGCTTAGTGGTATAAGATTCAGAATGAAAAGGAATATCTACAAGAATACCGTTCAAGATTAAAGATGGAACAAGAAAAGAATATCCAGAGAGAACGAGAGATAAAATGGGAGTATAAGAAGAAGCCAGTAGATGTGACCTCTTGAAGCAAGAATTCGAAAATGCTTAGCATAAAACTCTAAAACTACATAAAGTTGTGGAATAAGTATATAGAATACTTCTATAACTTCAACCTGATGTGGATAACTCTCTAGAAGCAAAATTCACGAAGTTGGAAAAAGTGATTCAAAACCTACAAGCCAAGGCCAACGAAAGACAGCTCATGACACCTTCAAAAATTAAGACAGAAAGAAAAAGGAAGCTGGAAGAATTGAGTGGCATAGTTGAAAGCATGAGAACTCTCAAACAATAATGTAATGAGCCATATGATGAAAGTGTTCAATTATGGACACAACTGGTTTCCGATGAAAAAATAAAGGAGCTAGGGAAAAAACTGCAGAAATATCAAGAAGGAGAGGAAAATTTGAGAGATAGTCTAGAAACCTTATTAGGGATAAAGAAAAGAAACACCATCAAAGACTACAAAAATCAGCAACATGAAATTTGCAACATCAAGGAAGAACAAATGAAGAGAACAAGCGAACTTGGACCCTTGCAAGAGGATGTTGATCGGATTGCAGAATCCTTCTTTCATTTGCAAAGAGAAATCAAGAAAGTTGTTGAAGAATGCTTGAAAAATTTGAATTTATTTCCTTATGAGAAAGAAAAATAGGACTTTATGGATAAAGAAAAGGATCTAAAATAAGAAATCAATATTGTAACGAAGAGACTGCAAGAACTCAAAATTTCAATTCAACCATACTTCCAAGATGATTCTAGAAGTGGTGAGCACAAAGCCAGGGGGAGTTAGTAAAGTAGAAAATCACCTTTCCATTGATGTCAAAGGGGGAGAGAAGCTGAAAGAAGGAGAGAAAGAAAGAATATGAAGATGGAAGAGGAAGATCCAAATGACAGGGGGAGCATTGATAGGGGGGTCCAATTTGTGTTGACATCAAGGACAAAGGGGGAGATTGTTGATGTATTGTCATTAATGTCAAAATAAAGTAAATGTACCAGCACATGATATAATTCTGAGTAATGATAAATGTGACATTGATGCTCTTGTATGTTTTTGTATGGCTGTATAAATGTATGTGTGAAATAAAAGAAAAACAAGTATGTGTGTAAGTTCTACCTTGGTAAAAAATGCACACATATTCATACGCATAGAAGAACATTGAAAATAACATAGATGTCGAAATACTATTTGTGATACTTATGAATAAAGAGAAAATAAATTTGTGTGTAAAATCCCCACAAAGAAGTTGGTAAATGGTACAAATACTTGTAAAGCAACATAAACAACAAACCGATGTGTGCAATAATCCCATAAGGATGTTAGCATAAGCGTGTCACAAACTACACATAGATGATTTATGAGAAGTGGCATGTTGACGCAGGTCCTATCTTGTTAATGACACAATCCAGTGGGGTGTCATCCAAAGTAAAGGGACTTCACCAAGTGGACACATCTCTTGAGTCAAGAATATTATAAATAAGAAAGAGATAGATGAGGTGAATTAAACTTGTGGAAAATAAATATTTGAGATAACAATTAGACAAGCTTTGGAATTTCTTTACGGGTATCAATGGCTCATTGATCACAGAGAGTATCTTTATGTATCATAGCCATAGTGTACAATACAGTCAGTGATGAACAACAAGTAAGTGCATTGGAAGGAAGGATACCTATAGTTCGGATGTGCGAAGGTCCTGTTCAGTAAAGTCACAGATCACAGTACAATAAGTGTGACTGAGCTGGAAAATCTATTCAGACGTAGTACGCAAATCAACTAAGAAGAAACAGATCGCATTTTTTTTTTTGCACATCATATTTTGGGCAATTGTTTATTTAGACATAGATAAAAAAGTTGCATCAGTTGTGGAATTTGAAGAAAATGTATTTCTTATTTGCAATTTTTCTATTCAATCACTTTTCATTTCAAGGAGGTTGGACGAGGCAAGGAGCAAGGGGTAATATCCTCCTTCCAGTTGGTGCTAGAAAATACAATCAGGTTGTGGCAACATTATTTGTGTGGGTGCAAATAAAACTAAGGGGGTCATAGCCTCCTTCCAGACGATGCTGGAGAACTAATGAAGGTTGTAACTTCCACAATAGGAGAGCACATTTTTCCATGGTTCAGAGCTTGAAGCCATAAGTCATAGTTTACACGTCAGACTGATATCTGTTTAGGTTGGTTCCTGAAGATCGTGACTTGGTTCTTACGTAGATTGAAGTTGTTGCATGTCAATGCCAACAGTCTGTAGATTGTACTTGGGATCAAGTTAACACCTGAAACAAGTGGGTTATTATGTTTGGAATACTGTAATATCCCATTGATGTAATTACACACACATATTTATAGATATACATTTTTTATCAAGTATTTATGTGTTGTTCTTATTATTATTGTGAATGCTGGAAAGTTTTAAATCTACGAAAAAATATGCATAAGTCAAAATTGTACATATCTGCACAATTACTGATTCAACCCCCCTCTTAGTAATAACTTAATACCAACATATATACCACCTCTTCAACACCTATTAGAATTTTCCAAGCTCCCTTTCCTCCTTACTCCAAGGGGCAAGTGTTTCTCCCATTTGTTCTTCAATCTTTCTAGCATTTAGTGTGGACAAAATAGACCTCCCTAAGGAAGATTGTTGGCCTCCATTTGAATCCTACACCTCCTAAGTGATACTACATGTATTTTCTTGACCATTGGACAATCTAAAATTGTTTTTGCATTGGTTTCTTGTTATGATTTGCATCCCCTATTTCCCTTTGTTTATTTCAAGTTGTTTTAGTTTTTTATTTTGTTTTATTTCACTAACAAGAGCTTGCAGGATTTGCTTGGGGTTATCACATTTTCTTCTTTTTACTCAAGACTACACCTTGTTAACAACCTCAAAGGATTTCACCCAACATGGGAGACGTTGCACACCTTTGTGCATGATTTCCCACAACAGTATTTATGGCGACTCCACTTAATTTCTTTTCATTTCCTCTTAACTAGGTTGTTATTTGTTAGATAGCTAATTTTTGGGTTAATGTTCTTTGTAGGTGAATAGGTCCATACCCTTCATTCCTAGAATTAATCCACCTTTGGGCAGTAATAGATGTTTCCACAGTCATGTGTATCTTGACACCACAGGCGCGCATTTCGCAAAAAAATCCCTTCGACGGTCGTGATGTCTGTGCAAATTAGTAAACCCTTGCTTGCATGGTAATTCACTCAATGTTTCCATGGCATTTCCGTGTTGTAATTGCACTACTTTGCACCTATTTTTTGTACTTTCCATGCTATTTGGCACCTATCTCTGTGTTTTACATGCTGCTATCTCATTTCCTTTTATTTTTATCAATTCTGCACAATCTTGCAGCCCCAATGGCTACTCACTAATGAACTATACTTAATTAACTTGTGATAGTGTCATTTTTCTATATTAATTAGCTCACCTAGCCTAAGAACATGAAGTAAAGGGGTCTTCCCTTGAAATCTACCTAAGTAGCCAACCTTGATGCTTCCAACGGGCCTCATTGTTGTCACTAGTATTTGAGGGATTTTATATTCTTTGCTTACTTTACATAATTTTGATATAGTAGTGTAAATCCACTTTTGCACATAAGTGAGGACCTAAAGACTCTAATCTCCCAAAGTATGCTCTTCATCTTACACTTCTTATGATATTGGTGAACCATAAAAGGGAGATAAGTGTGAAATACCTCCATTGCACACTTTGTTTCAAAAATCACTTTGTTTTGCAAGAACCATTAGCATCTTTAGAGTTTAAATTAAATATCCATTTGCTTTAATCTCTTTATCTAGTTACAACAATTAATTTACTTATCTCACATGTGTTTTAATCACTAACACACACTAAGTAACCTAAGAATACTTCCAATCTAATTATGCTCTTCACCTTGCATTACTTATGATCTTGGTGAATAAGAAAGTAAGGGAAATGTGAAATACCTCCCTTACACACCTTAACCAAATTTGGACCCTTAAAATCAACACTTGTAATTTATAACCAACTAAACTCCTCCATGTACACTTAATAATCAACACCTGTAATTGATTGGGCTAGGCATCCAAATAATGCTCAATATTCTAGTTTCATAAACATTTTGAAACATAACATTATTGACTTATATGGTACTATCAAATCCTATTATCAACAAGTGTCAAAATTCAACCCGGATAAGAAGTAACAATGCTCAAGGACATGAAATACGAGGTATAGCTACCCTTCTCCCCCTTATGAGTCACTCATCTTGTTGTAGGGGGACGACACTATAATGCCTAGGAAAAACCACTTATCCACACTTAATGCAAGTATCTTAGTGGCCAAACTTAGGATATCGCTGAGGAGAAATGGTGAGTTCCATGGACTCCTAAAGTCAGATAGTTTTATTGGGAACTATTTCCATCCATTTTGTAACATAGCCCCATTTCCAATATAACTGACTCTTTGTTTCCTTCACTAGTCAATCATTGTGTGGATCTCATTATCACCAATGGTTTTTCTTTTGGAAGGCCCAATTACATTTGAGAGGAAGGACGTTAGGTATTTAGAGGGTTTACATGTATTTTTTTTCTAAATATAAGCTCAAATAAACTCGTAATTAAAAAGAACCTACATGTGGGATCATTTGCACTAAACCATTATTGCACATATCACTCACTCTTGCACCATTTTGCATCAGTTGTAGTAAGAATACCTTTTCATTTTTTCAACAACATGTTTTTTCCCACCATCGCTCTCATTTCTTACACTTCCACCATAGAGGAACAAAACCCCCTAAGTAAATCCCATAGAATGAAAATCCTACCCCCTCTCCTTAGAGGTGTTTTATACTCTCTCCCCATGGTTTACAAGGGAGATAATCTAGTGAGGGTGTCTCCTAGGCTACATTCATTGGATCCTATAGGAAAGGTTTCTCCTTGCTTAATTCATTTTCTCCCCTGGGAGAGAATTTAGATCATTTTGCTTCATCCTCTCATGGAAAAGGCACCCCTTTATTTCCACCCCACAAAGGAGATATCCACCTTATTCTCCCTCTTTGGTAGGATGCCACACATCATCATATTCTTGACATTAAATAAAGATATCACCACCGTATACTCCCCATTCTCCCCCTCGAGGAAACAACACACATAATACGATGGCAACAACAAATACAAACCTACCATTCATGGATAGATTGAATATCCCTAACCTAACAAAGATTATCAATGAACCCATAGTTCATGATCCACCACGGCCCACTATGCCCAATAAGATCTCCTCAAACATCCCTAAGTTTGAAGCGAAATAAGGATATGATCCCACCAACCATGTCATGTATTTCCACTTATGGTGTTCCTCTAATAAAATAGTGGAAGATCCAGTGAGGCTTTACCTCTTTCAATGAACTCTCACCAGGGGATTCCCATGCCACTTTTGGGATGATAGCCACTGCATTTATCACATTCTTTCAATTACCCATACACCATAACCTTAGTCTCGATATTCTCAAATAATTTCAGCAGAATATTTATACCCACATAGTGAACAACATCCAAGATTGGCATAGGAATTGCACATTATAAAAAATAGAGATTCAACCTCATTTCCTATTGGATCGTTTCATCAAATCTATCCAACCCACCATAGAAAAATATTTGGAAACATCCTTGTCACAGACCAAGGAAGATTCCATCCTAAAATCACAACACTTTGATCTCGTCTATGCACATACCGAGTACCTATACACCATATTACCACATGCCCCTCGACATCATTTTTTAGATTCCCCCCCACGCAAGGTCATCACACTCAATGAATGTGCTTATTGGTTCCATTTCCCAATAGGATAAAGTTCCCCATCAACCAACTCCTAGGAAACCCCCCATGGAAGTACAGTTCCTACTCGTCCCTATAGTGTCGGCACCCCCTACTACTATCCAAATCCTCCATTTGGATAGCAACAATATGGTCCATATAGTCCTCATTACCCCAATGCAATCCAAGCACCAACAATACCTCCACCACAAATGGAAAAAACAACTCCTACATTGACATCATATGGAGCACAACAAGCATATATCCCATCACAAGGGTACAATCCTTATTACTCATTCCCATGTCCTTCTGGTTCCACCCCCATGCCTCATGTGGGGGTTGATTTACTAGATCCCTCTTTTCCACAAAATATCAACAATTTGAGCATTTGAACATCGCTAATCCCCAGAATCCTCAAAATCGGAGGAGGAAGATAGGAAAGAACAAGCAAAACTAGCAGCAGGGGTAAGGGGGAAACCCACCTTGCTAGTAGGACCAGAACCTGGGTAACCAGAATGCGAGGGCCAATAAACCTTTAAATTCTGAAGTTTTAGAGTTACTTCATGCCATTTGATACCTTTTTTTACCAGGGAATGAACCTTTTCATAAGGATGCTTCTTAATATAATTATTGAATATGCATTTCCTCTTTATAAAGGATCATTAATGTAAGGGTATTAACAACCCATCATATGTGGGAATATTATTTTCATTATTTTTCTAATTATAATGAAACAAATGATTTTTTTTGTCATTATGATATAAATGTTTTGAATGATACTAGGTGTTTCTTGATAATATTTACCTCCTAAAATTATTCTACCTTTAAAAACCTTTGGTGGACAAAAATAAAACTAAATTAATGAAATGATATGTGCTAAGATAACTTTGGATGCTTTTCATATTGTTTTTTTCTTTCTATAGAATTTCATCTTTTAGCAATACATGTTAACAACAACGGGGACATTGCCACCTCACGGTTCTTGTTAAATATAATAACCATATATTCTCAAATTAATGCTTGTATTTCCAAGAATGAAATGTTTGTTACAGAAATATGACCACTTTGAATTAAAGCAAACCAACAACCTTTCATGGAAACAATATATATATATATATANNNNACCACCAAGAACTAGTATTCCCAAGCAATAGAAACATATGGAGGGAATAGTAGAAGTGGGATGTGACCACATTGTTCACTCAACTTAATGAAAATATCACCACAACAAAGTGTTCAACTCTCATCCCTATCACCATTCAATTCTACGATGTGCAAGGAAAGATCGGCTTCAATCACCCAAGAAAAGGTATGGATTGACTGGTCAAGAAATAAAAGGACTCCATTGTTGACTCGCCCAGCTTCGATCTCGATCAGCCCTAAATATTCCAAATCAAGAACCCGAACGTAGAGGGTATTAAATCCAAAGAAAATTCTTTGCAAATATCCTAACTTTGATCCTATAGGTTGCTCCTCTTCTTGCATGATTTGCATTAGTAGTCAAATTTATCTGACTTGTGGCCAATAAGGGTGACAATTTAGATCTATAATTATTGAGCATATAAATCCTCCCTTGATGTTGATCCTTGTCTAGAATGTGAGTCTCTCGATGTTGGACCCTGGTGGCCACAAAGAGATCATAGCCCCCTTTCATTTATTCTTCTTCAAATGTTTAGTAAGTTGAATAGGAGAGAGTGATTAATGTTTCCTCTTTCATTTAGTTGCGAATATTTTCAATTTCATGTCAAAAAATTGCAATCGATTTGAAACAATTCAAATAAATTTCAATTCATTACAAATTTTATGATTAAAAGATGTGGCACAGTTAATTCCTTAAATCCCAATCATTCATTTCTAAAAACTACGAAGCATATTTGAGAAGCAATCAAATTTGACCCTTAATTTATCAAAAAATTGGTTAAGTTAAAAAAATGTGGTGCCCCAACCCAATTCTGAAATAAATGTCTATCGGCATAGTAAAGAAAATGAGAGAAAGAAACAACACATATAAAATTAAAATGGAGTTCTTCCAAGGTTTGAGGTTTGATAGCACTTAATTGGAGTAATTACATTGATAAGTGTTTATATTTTACAATTTGGGGCAGGCTCAGAAGGTCCTCTGCCTATATTTTAAGAAGGTAAGATAAGTGTACTATCAATATTTAATATTTATTTTATGGTAGTCGTTCAAAATTTGAAATAAACAATTATAAAATATATAATTGTGTCCTATCCATGTTCATCGACCTGATTTCATTGAGTTTGGATATTACTCAAGTAAGATTGCATGGAATTCCCACCTCCCTCAGATAATTGGCATAAGAAATATTTACAAGTGTTGCTTCGGTTATAGGTGGTAATGATTTGATGAAATATTTTTTCATTATCACATGTAATCATGTGAAGGCCTCTATGAATGGCTGAAATATTCCTTTTTAGAGGAATTTTGTAAACCCTTTTCCTCCCTAACACTACCTGATGTAGTTTATAGTAGACATGCATTAGCATCAAACCAACCTCCACTATTTTTTTACATTCCATAGGTTCTAAATCATATTCCTTTCCTTTAAATTCTCCTCTCCAGTAAAAAAGGAGGAAGATAGTAATTCATGATGATTGATTTCAACAACTTCTTGTTCTATCATTATCACACTTGGAATGATTTTGCAGCGATGACGTCTACCAAATCTGTAGTGGTCGCTACTTTGTTCCATGGAAGTTTTGGATTTGATGTCCAAAGAAGGCATATTGGAGTTTGGAAGAGGATGACATAGTTTGGTTACACGAAGCATAAAATAAAGGTGTTCCGCCTACAATTCCTTCTCTATAGAAAGAGGAGAAACATATTCATCAGAGTGCATCAAATCGACATGGAAGATGAAGAATCTAGGCCTTTGTCTTAATACTTCTACCTTGGAATGATATAGGAGATCTCTAATCAACCCACTAGACTCTTCCTCAATGACCATTAATATGGAAGAGGCAATATGAGTTGATCTACGAGATAGGCCACTGCTCATGAAATCAAATATTTAGAGATACCTGCAAAAAATAAAAAGGCATGTAAGTGTGTTATTGTTAGAGGAGTTGAACCATGTACCTTGCAAATAGTTTCAAGTGAAAATCATGGACATTGCAAAGGTCATACTTTTGACAAAGTGACCAAATTGCATTAATATCAATGCCGTTGGAAAGCTAGTTTTTAGGCATTCATATGACATATTATATTCCCTAGTTCCAATTACTTTCCAATATTCTATTGCATTGGCAACAATTCCACCCTCTACTAAAACATGGAAAAGTGGGGGGGCATACATTTATGCCAAGCATAGTGACATCTTCATCACTAGAGAATATAACTAAGACATAGATCCGGTGTGATTTAGAATCTGATTGCATGGATTGGTATATGGATAGTTGTAAGTTTTGGGGTGACTACTACTTCCATATACTTTTTGATGACTCTTCTATTTTCTTGATGATCTTTTCTTTCCTATGACAATCAACTTGGTGTGAAAGGACAAAAATATGTTTCTACTTCTACAATGGAAGAATTCCTCTTAGCTCCATCATTTTCCTACTCTTTGGTAGATTCACTTTCTTTGGTGCGTTATTTGGATCCATATGACCCTCATGACACAAAATCCTTAATACTCTGTGGAGTTTCAATGTCAGCAATGGGGTGTGAGTTGCAGTGCATGGGCATCAGCCCTAGGATTTCTTCGGGTATAAGAAATCCATAACCTTATTAGCAGAATCACATTAGGAATCCAAATACAAAGTTGAACACTTATCTTTTGAACATTATGGTCCAAATAAATTGGATGTCAATGAGAAATTTTCCACTCGTAGTACATAATAAATAGTGTATTGAACCCCTAAACCAAGATATGAGGCCACTAGGGGGAAGTGAATTTGTAGAGGTAACTGAGGTCACTCACCTAACCCAATTTATCTCAAGAATAATCAAGTAGTTCATTACAAAACACTTCAATCTCGCTAGCCTAGTCATGCCAACCCTTCCACCAACCCAAACACTACCAATAAGAAATTTGTCTTCTCTTCTCAATATTCCCTTAGGAATATTCTTCAATCTAGTGCTCTTCAATGTGTGCAAGAGGAAAAATTCTATTTATTTTCATCAATTAAATATCGTGGAGTTTATATTGTCTCTAGAGAACTCAATGAGTAGTAATATATAGGAAGTGAGAATGGTCTATTATCAACCTAACTTCTATGCCCCTCTATAAACTTCCATCTTCTGATCAAGTTCATAATATTCACTTCATTAGCTCTATCTTATCATCAATATGGTAAAATGATAGTCCCCATATTGAGAATGCAACTCTAAAACTTATATTATATTCCCCTAATGACACAATGGTGTAGCTTGTTTTTTACCACTTTGTAGCCTCACTGATGGAGTGGGTCATTGTTAGAAAATAGGACCACAGAGCAATAACATATATACAGTTAAATCATTAAAAAATATGCAAAAACATATTTAACACATTACAGAGAGACACAGATATAAAGTGGCTCACCTAAAAGATGGACTACTCCCACATAGAAATTTCCAGACCTTTTATTAGTGTCCAGAAAGATGAAGGGATACAACCTGCAGCAACTCTGTTGCACTTCCTCTTCACACTTTCATAGTCTCTCTGACACAATCACAACGATTGTTTACAATACAATATAATACAATACCATACCACACACAACCGTATTACAATGCTTTTCTTTTATAGGGGAAATACCATGGGAAAATACTACGGTTAACCCAATACCACGGGTCCGCAAAAGTGTTGTCCAACAAACATCCCAAAATTTTTGAGTGTACTGTAAACCTGGGGTATAAACAGGATTGAATAACATCTCTGAATCTGGAAGATCAAGCTCCACAACCACCAATCTCCCACTTGAAGACTGATCACAACAACTCCACCGCTGCTGCACTTGCTAGACTATGCTCTGGACCTTGGACTTGGCTAATTTCTTATTTTCACCTTCATGCTTGAAGGCCAACGAAAACTGAGAAGGAATTTAGTTTCTCTCTAGTTACTCCCTTTGTCAACATGTCTGCAGGATTTTGGTTTGTATGTGTATTTTCCAGTATTAACAGTTCTTCATCTAGAACAGATCTTATGAAGTGGTACTTGAGCTATATTTGTTTAGTATTCAAATGAAAGGCCGATTTATTTGCAAGATGAATGGCACTCTGGATGTCACTGTACAACCTACTATTCTCATGCTTCTTACCCAATCCCTCCATGAACCTATGCAACCAAATCATCTCCTTACTAGCCTCTGTAGCAGCAACATACTCTTCTTCCGTTGTTGAAAGTGCAACAACTTGTTCCAGTTTTGAAATCCAACTTACTATTGTTACACCCAAAGTAAACACATACCCTATGGTGCTCCTCCTGCTGTATTTATCACCAACCATATATGCATCAACATATCCCTGTAGAACAGTGTTTGAACCTCCAAAACATAATGCATGAGAAGTGGTACCTCTCAAATACCTGACAATCCACTGTATTGTTTTCCAATGTTCTTTACCTGGATTATTCATATACCTTCTCACAACTCCCACTACATGTGCAATATCTGGTCTTGTGCACACCATGGAATACATCAAGCTTCCAACCGCTGATGAATAGGGAATCCTATACATGTAATCTATCTCTTCCTGTCTCTCTAGACACATCTCCTTACTTAGTTTGAAATGGCTGGCTAAAGGTTTACTAACAAGTTTTTCATTCTGCATTCTAAACATCTACAACACCTTTTCTATGTACTCACCTTGAGACAACGTCAATTTGCGATTTTTCCTATCTCTTGTTATTCTCATACCAAGGATTTTCTTTTCATCACCCAAATCCTTCATCACAAATGATTTAGGTAGTTTTCTTTTGAGAACATTTATATCCGGCATGTTAGACCTTGCAACAAGCATGTCATCCACATACAATAACAAGATAATATATCTTCCGTTATCTAGCCTCTTGAAATAAACATAGTGGTCAAAATGACATCTATCATAACCTTGTTTTGTCATAAACTTATCAAATTTTAAATACCACTGCCTTGGATCTTGCTTCAGGCCATACAAGCTCTTCTTCAACCTGTAAACAAAATTCTCCTTCCCTTTGACCTCATACCCCTGTGGCTGCTGCATATAAATATCTTCCTCCAAATCCCCATGGAGAAAGGTTGTTTCTACATCTAGTTGTTCAAGATGAAAATCTTCTACTGCCACTAGACTTAAAGTAGTTCTAATTGAAGTCATTTTTAACAACAGGAGAAAATATTTCATCAAAGTCTATACATTTCTTTTTTGCAAACCCCTTTACAACAAGTCTAGCCTTATACTGCTTCTTGCCTCCAACTTCTTCCTTCAACCTGTAAACCCATTTATTCTGCAATGCCCTTTTTTTGCAGGAAACAGAACCAAATCCCAAGTATGGTTTCTTACCGATGAGTCCATCTCCTCATTCATGTCTTGCTCCCACTTCTTTCTAGTTTCTACCTGCATTGCCTCTTCATAACATTTTGGTTCACCATAATCAGCCATTAATAAATAATACAGTGAAGGAGAGAATCGTTCAGGGGGCCTACTTAACCTAGTATATTTTCTTAAATTTGCAGGAGTTTTAGGTAGCTGTTGTTGTTCTTGATTTTTTGGTACCTTTAGAACTTCATTTTCTTTGATTTCATCAAGAATTGTGTACTCTGTGTTTTCCTTTTCCACTTTCTTTCCCTGCAACTGATCTTTGTACATAACCTCTTCATTGAATACTACATCTCTACTCCTAATTATTTTGTGATTTTCAAAATCCCATAAGCAATAACCAAAATCATTAACCCCATATCCATTAAAGGTACATTTCTTGGATTTAGCTTCAAGCTTTGTTCTATCATCTTTATCAATATGGACAAATGCTTCACAACCAAAATTTCTCAGAAATGAGTATTTTACCTGTCCATGCCTCCTCTAGAATCCCACCATCCAAAGCGCTTGAAGGCCCTCTGTTTATTAAATAAAAAACAGTGTTTACAGCATCAACCCAAAACTGTAAGGGAAACCCTGCATGTAATCTCATACACCTTGCACGCTCCATGATCATTCTATTAAACCTTTCTGACACACCATTTTCTTGTGGTGTTCCAGGGATGGTCTTCTCTCTGTGAATCCCATTGCGTGAACAATAACTACCAAACTCCTTACTGTAGTATTCACCTCCATTATCAAATTTGAGAAATTTCAACATTTTTCATATCTCATTCTCATCCAAAGATTTCCACTTCTTGAAAGTATTAAACACATCAGATTTCTGTCTAATGCAATAAACCCAATTTTTTCTATTTGCATCATCAATAAAAGTAAAATAATAATGAGAGCCACTAAGAGATTTTACCTGAGTTGGTCCCCATACATCTATATGGACAAGCTCTAACTTTTCACTCTTCTTTTATTTCCCAACCCTGAGAAATCTAACTATCTTTTGTTTTCCATAAACACAGTTCTCACAGAGTTCCAAACTTACCTGCTTCATATCTGGAAGCAATTTCCTTGAGTGGAGAATTTGCATCTTCTTCTCACTCATGTGGACAAGCCTATGATTCTACAATGCCACACTTGTTTTTGTGGAAGCTACAAAGATAAAATCATCAGTATTATGAGGACAAAAATACAATGTACTTACCCTATCTCCTTTTGCTATTACCAGTGCTCCTTTAGTGATCTTCCACCACGTTTTTCCAAACGTAGACAAACACCCGCTATCTCCCAAATTCGCTGTTGAGATCAGATTTCTTTTCATAGAAGGAATTGTTAGTTTTTCAACATTTAAGCTAGCATTATGTTAGGATCTTTTCACTGAGAGAATAACAAGCACAGCAATAACACAAGCACATCACATGAGACAAGAGACACAAAGAGTTTTGATAGGGGAAACCATAAATGGAGAAAACCCCTCAACTTCCTCTAAGATAGTATCACCACAAGATGTGAAACCCAAAACAGTAAGATGACCTCCCAACACAACATCAGCCTTTTGTCTTCTGTCAAGCCAAAGTATTTCCTTCTCCAAATATGTGCCACACTTGAGAGAGCAAGTGATGTAATTCACAAGTGATAAATAGAGAGACTCTCACTCTCTATTTATATTCTTCCGTTGACTTGAAGTGCACTCAACCATGTAGGCTTAACTTACAATTACTTACTCGAGCCTACACCTTAATTAGTGTATAATAACCCAAGTGCCCCGAAACTGTGGGGACTTACCTAATGACTTGACAAGACTTGTTTATATTAATAATCCTCCCGATCGGAACATCGAGGTAAGACAATATGACTCAAATACATAATATAAACATCCCAGAATAAACATCGGGTTACAATATATAAAATACATATAAGAATACATTCTGATGTTACATATACATCAACACTCCCTCTTAACTAGGAAGGTATTCTTTTGACACAATTTTCAGCACTGGTCTTCTTCTCTGTATCACTGGATCATGTTCGTCTTCAAGTCATCTCTGTCATCAAGTCTTCTTTGTCTTCAAGTAATCTTCATCTTCAAGTCATCTGGATCTGGATCATCTCTCGATCTGGATCATCATAGGACATCATCACAGGATCTAGATCATCACTCGATCTGGATCATCATAGGACATCATCACAGGATCTAGATCATCACTCAATCTGGATCATCATCACTGAATCTAGATCATCACTCGATCTGGATCATCATCACTGGACTGGATTTGGATCATCACTCGATCTGGATCATCACTACTGGATCTGAATCATCACTCGATCTGGATCTCTCAGAGTCATCATAACTGGATCTGGATCATAGCTCGATCTGGATCTCCACTGGTCATCATCATGTGTATACTATCTC
>LPNX010095326.1:147203-219337 GCA_001517045.1 Pseudotsuga menziesii
TTTCACATTCTTCAACTGGATTCTTTAGGTCATATTCTGATTTTGTTCTTCCCTTCATATAGCTTGAGATTCAGGAAGACCTTCAACAGCTTTTCTTGCAATAGGTAGTGCTCAGTAATGCACATGTGCAAGCCTTCTATGTCAAAGCTCATTTGGCTCTACTGTGTCATGGATCAAGGCTTGTTCTGGATATCCCTTCAATTTATACAAGCCTCCTTCTTGTTCTCCAATCACTACCACATCATCGATAGTCTTTCCTTTTGGCCACATGATGATTTGACCATCTATGAATGCAACCTGCATTCTAGAGTCTAGCTTGTATGAAGATTCCTCACTACCTTTATTGGATATTGGTAGTCATCTACAAGTTTCACCTTGTGAGGTGATTCATGTTCTGATAGTCTTACAAAGGATTCCTTGAATCCCATCATATGTTTGGAAGCCCCACTGTCTATAAGCCAATCATCACTTCCATGAGTAATGTTACCTATGAGACCTGATATTAGAACATATTCATCCTTGCTTGAAGAATCTTCACTTTCATATCTGGATCTCTTTCTGGATGGTTCATCATCCTTTGCAGCATGAGCATGATGTCTTCTCTGGCCTCCTCTCCCTCTGAAACTGGAACCTCCATACTCATGTAGGTGTCCAATCCATTTTATTCAGAGAGATCATATACTTCCAGGTTTGGAAGTTGTCAACTTCCGAAAGCTTTTAACTAAGCTGATGTGATATATCATATTGAAATGAGAACCTCAAATGGAAATAGCAAAGGATTAGATCTTACCGATTTGAGGTGTCCGTCCTTGTCCCAGAGTTCGTTGATCTAGGGTTTGTCACAGAAACCCTAATTTTCAAAACTTGGAATCTTTCAGATCTAATTGGATGAATAGATATATCTCTTCAAATGGAGCTGTCCAATGTACTCCTTTTCTGAAAACAGTGGAGGGAAACTCTCGGAACAGGAAGCCCAAATTTTCTGATTTCTTATGCAGACATTCCTGTTACTGTTTCTGTGATATCTCCGAAATTACTGATCCTATGTGTCTAAAATTTCTCACTGAGGTAACCTCGCATGTCCCTGATCCAACACCATAGGTTTCATCAGAATTGGTTTCACCATTTTGGATTTATGATCCTTTTCCCAAGGTGACCTGTTACAGGACTGTTCAGAACAGCGAAGTTGAACGGCATGCCACGTGTCACTGGTTCATCTTCTGAGTCTGACCTTTGGACCACAAAAATTAAAGTCTGTGCACTTTCCGGAACATCTTCAGTAATTCCATTTGGAACTCTGTAGCCCAAGATATTGCAGATATCCCCAGGTTTCCTGTTTATGGATGATTTCTGGAAGAGGATGGAACCCTAACTTGGAGAGATCATATCTCCCAGAATATAGCGAATCAGAGGCTGACCTTTGGACACAGTGTTCATCAGGATTTTATCTTCGGCCCCTGCAATTTTTAGCTTCTGAGACTTTGCCAATCTCGGAATATAGCGACTGTACCAAAACTTAGAAGTTTTAGTATTTAGGGTTTCTCCTAGCTAGGGGTCAAACTAGGGTTTGAATTTCCCAGAGATTTACCCAACCAAATTTCTTGATCTAGGTCTCTAAATTTCAGTTTTGATGAGGAGAACAATCCTATGCTGGTCTCACCCAAAAATTCCTCTTCTGTAGAAATCCCTAATTTCCACATCGAAACTGAAAATGATTGAAATTGAATTTCGCATCGAAAGAAAGATGCACCCTTCAATGGAGAGTCATCCTAGCATACTTTTGCTGAAAATATGTGGAGGAAGATCCAAAAAATAGGAAGCCCTAGTTTCTGTAGCTGCACAATGTCTTCTTCTCGGGTTAGCTTTGATACCATGTTAGTTTTTCAACATTTAAGCTAGCATTATGTTAGGGTCTTTTCACTGAGAGAATAAAAAGCACAACAATAACATAAGCACATCACATGAGACAAGAGACACAAAGAGTTTTGATAGGGGAAACCATAAATCGAGAAAACCCCTCAACTTCCTCTAAGATAGTATCACCACAATATGTGAAACCCAAAACAGTAAGATGACCTCCCAACACAACAGCAGCCTTCTGTCTTCTGTCAAGCCAAAGTATTTCCTTCTCCAAAGGTGCGCCACACTTGAGAGAACAAGTGATGTAATTCAGAAGTGATAAATAGAGAGACTCTCACTCTCTATTTATATTCTTCCGTTGACTTGAAGTGCACTCAACCATGTAGGCTTAACTTACAATTACTTACTCGAGCCTACACCTTAATTAGTGTATAATAACCCAAGTGCCCCGAAATTGTGGGGACTTACCTAATGACTTGACAAGACTTGTTTATATTAATAATCCTCCCGATCGGAACATCAAGGTAAGACAATATGACTCAAATACATAATAGAAACATCCTGGAATAAACATCGGGTTACAATATATAAAATACATATAAGAATACATTCCGAAGTCACATACATCAACAGGAATGTGCCTCACATATTTTAACATCCATTCATTTCCATTATTTACCTTAACCCATACCTTACCCATTTCAACATTTTTTCATGGTTAATCATCCCCCAATAAAACATGTCCAAAATCACCTTGAACATAGTCATGAAAGAATTTTCTATGGGGTGTAGCATGACATCAACCCCCTGAATCTACTACCCTATAATCACTAGTATTATCTAATGCAAGAATCAAATCATCTTGTAACACATCACCTGCTACATTCGCTTCCTAAGTAGTTGCTTGTTTCCTTTCTCCTTTCTTCTTTGGAGCTCTACAATCTTTCTTTAGAGCTTTGCAGTCTTTCTTTCTTCAGACTTGTTGCGATTACCAAGGCTCCTTCCTCTCTCCTTTTGTCTCCCTCTGCTCTCCATGGTCAACGCATTACCTGATGTTTCACCTGTAATTTTTCTTTGCATTTCCTCGCTAAGAATAACACCAATGACAACATCAAATTAATTAAGAGTGTTTGAACTAGGGACATAGTTACTTACAACCATGACCAAGCTATTCTAGCTTTCTAGAAATGAGCACAAGATTAGAAGAGCCCTAACCTCATCATCAAAATTCACTTTTACAGAACTTAACTGACTGGTAAGTGTATTAAACTCATTTAAATGGTCAACAACAGATCCACCTTCTATCATCTTCATATTAAATAAACGCTTCATTAAAAATACCTTGTTGGAAGCCGAGGGTTTTTCATAGAGCTTACCCAATGCGCTCATCATACCTTCTGTTGTTTTTTTTTTCGAAATATTGAAAGCCACCGATGAAACCAGGCACAACCATATTGTTCCCAGTGCCTTTCTATCAAGAGCCCCCATTCTTCATCCTTCATAGTCGTCAGTTGTTTTTCTTTTCTTCCCAACAGTAGGTACAGATAGTCCTCCATTTTCAACTTCCATAACTGGTAGTTTTGGTTGTTAAATTTCTCGACCCTAAACTTTCCTTCTTCCATAATTTCTCCCACTCAAACCAGGAACCTGTCTTTCCCACGAGTTTACCAGCCAAATAGACATTTTGGCTATGATACCAATTGTTAGAAATAGGACAACAAAGCAATAACATATATACATTTTAAGTTTTAAAAAAGATGCAAAAACACATTTAACACATTACATAGAGACATAGATATAACGTGGCTCACCCAAAAGATGGGTCACGTCCACACAGAAATCACGAGTCCTTTTATTAGCATCCAGAAAGATGAAGAGATACAACTTGCAGCAACTTCACAACACTTCATCTTCACACTCTCACAATCTCTCTCGCACAATCACAGAGATTGTTTACGATACAATATAATACAATACCATACCACACACAATCGTATTACAATGCTTTTCTTTTATAGGGGAAATACCATGGTAAAATACTACGGTTAACCCAATACCATGGGTACCCAAAACGGTTGGCCAACAAAAATCCCAAAAATTTCGAGTGTACAGTAAACCTGGGGTACAAACACAACTGAATAACATCTCTGAATCTGGAAAATCGGTCTCCACAACCAATAGGGCATAACTTCTTTTTTACCCCTTTTGACTAAATTTTGTCTCATGGGATTCCTAATTGCTTTTATCTTGAAAAAACATAGTTACATGATAGAATACCACACATAACCCCTTTTTGAAAGCATATCAATCCATGTCAAAGGCAAAACAATTTAGTCATCACCCCCCTCTTTAATGATTTACCTGATACCATTGGGCCATTATAAACGATTCCATTGACCGCTTTTGAAAGATACACCCAATATGATATCAATCCATTTGAAATATGGTCATCAACCTATTAAAAGACCCTCTTTATAGGCCATCAATCCATTTCAAATGATTCCACTCAAAACTTTCGAAAGCTTCACTTGAAAACCTTTGGGACATTCCTAAATATCCTATTGGCCAATTTCAAAAGGTATACTTGATAATCCATTGGGCCATTTCAAAAAATTTCATTAGTTTCTTTGAAAAGATTCATGTGATAACCCATTAAGCCGTTTTGAAAAATAACATTAAGCACTTTTACGAGATTGACTCAATGCAAAGGAAAGGTTAATTGGGCCTTTTCTGGAAAAGAGAAAATTTGATCTAGTTTAAAGATTTACATAAAAAAATGAAAAAGGGATTTTGCCTACTTGAAAGACACATTCATTCTAGAGAAGAAAGATCCTAGAAGTAGAAAATAATAAGGCCCACAAGTTTCAGGTCATGCTTCTATCTCACAACTTTAAGGCTTTAAAGCATCCCATCCAATGATGGAATTTGGTTTACATCCATCTAATCATACGTCAACACTAAATACTCTCCCTCATCAACACTTTGAATTCAAAATGCACAATGAGATCTTGAATTCAAATAAACTCTTCGGGTTATTCAAATTCCACAAAACCATCCATCTAACTATTATAGAAAATCGACCCCCTTTGAATTTGAATTAGAAAACCATCCATCTAATTAGATTTTTAAAGATAAAAGAATTGAGATCACAAGAATAGAAGGAGCTTTACAAAAGGTACAAATATGAAAAGAAGTTACATAAAGGGAGTGTTGAAATTTGAGAGGTAAATAGTTCTATTTTCCATTTTACACAACAATGCCAATTCATAAAATTAAATGTCGTTAATGAAGTGTGAATTTTAATTCCAGTAATCATTTTGAAGTGCATGAACTTTATGTTTACATGTCATTAATATGTATATCAAAAGCATAAATATCAATGGAGTATAAAAATAAAAAATGCACTTCCAAATGACTAGTGAAATTAAAATTCACACATATTTCTTGGAAATTTTTTTATTTTTTTTCCAAGATAAACCTCATTTGTGTTTATGTGTGTGCTTGGTTTAATCATTAGAGAAAGAAACAAGGCACATAAATTAAAATGATATGTGAAGAGTCCAAAAACAAATTGTTACATGTTTCTTTAACCACCGGGTTAACTTGCAATTGTGGCATAGACCACAAGTTGAGTGTTTGAATGACCACCATATAATCAATCTGGACAATACACTAGTCTCATCCTCATCCATAGATGAAAAAAATAGGTTGTAATCCACCCCAAATCTCAAATAAAAATGTCTATCAAAGTAACAAGATGATGATGATGAAGGTTAACCTCTCTTCACCTAAAGAAACGAATTATTTAGTTTATTTTAAAATTGTATTTTTATGCTCAAAGAACTTGGAGAGAAGCCTCTCCAGCTCACTATAATTTTGACAACTTAAAAGGCTAGGAAGGTAGGTATTGCAATAAAGATTATGAAACTGAGATCTAATGTGGGTGTACAAGGGCACCCTAAGAGGAAGTGATTTTCATCCTCATTCTCAATGTTCATATTCTGATAGAAGATGGCAGATACTATTACCATGAAATGAATTTCTGTTTTACATTTAGTCATTGAAAATCTGAAATAATATCTAAATACTTATCCACATTGTAATTGTAAAGTGAAGTGAAATTGCTTGGCATTCCCACCCCTCTCTCGAAAAGAAATCTTCAGAAACGCTGCTTCACTTACAGGCGGCAATGATTTGATGGAATTATTTTTCACTATCAGATTTCATTATGTGAAGGCCTCCTCATGAATGGTTGAAAGCTTCCTTTTCAGGGGAACGCCATAGACTTTTTTCCGCCCTGACGCTGCACGCTGCAATTTATAGTAGTCAGGCCCCGGCCTCAAACCATCCTCTACTCTTTTCGCACATTCCATCGTTTCTGAATCATACCCCTCGCCTTTGAATTCTCCTCTCCAAGAAGAAAGGGAAGAAGATTTTAATTCATGAGGATTGATGTCAGCAACTTCTTGTTCTATCATTATCACACTCGGCGTGATTTTGCAGCGACGTCGTCGGCCAAATCTGTAGCGGCGGCTGCTCCGTTCCATGGCAACGCTGGCCTTGACGGCCAAGGCAGCCATGTCGGAGGCCGGCAGAGGATGGCACAGTTTGGTTACAGGAAGCATAAAATAAAGGTGTTCCACCTGCAGTTCTTGCTCTGCAGAAAGCGGCGAAATATATTCATCGAAGCGCATCGAATCGGCATGGCAGACGAAGAAGTCGGGCCTCTGTCTTAGTATTTCTGCTACCTTCACTGCCTCCCGGAACTCTCTAATAAACCCACCCGATTCTTCCTCAATGACCACTAATTTGGCCGTGGGAAGATCAGCTGATCTACGAGATAGACTGCAGCCCATGAAATCAAAGATTGAAAGAGACCTGCAAAGAAGAAAAAGGCGTGTAAGTGTGTGATTCTTAGAGGAGATCATATGAGATTTATAGATAAATGTTTCGCTGGAGGAGGATGGGTACGATTGCATTGCTTGCATAACGGAATTGGTCAGACAGAAAGGTCGGCCAGTTGCTCTCTGAACATGGATGTGTCGGACACAAAATCCCACCGTTCCCATCACCTAAGGCATCTTGCACGGCATCTCAATGGCCGCCCAACGCACTGAAAGCGTTGCTAGTGATGTCGTGGTGGGGACTCTAGTGTTTTATATTTTTTTCTCAATTACTTAATTTTGTTTTAGATATTGAGTTTTTTCTCAATTACTTAATTTTGTTTTAGATATTGAGTTGGGTTACCTATGCATGATACACGTCGATGTTTTACAGTTAAATATAACATGAAATGCCATGAGGTTTATGACTTTGTATGTAGACATCATTTTTATTAACAAGGAAATGATGAACGTTGCAAGTTGATGTTTCATATAACATTAGATGATGTATGTTTCTTATTTTATATAATCAAATTAATAATTATAAAAATGATTGTAATTGTTTAGGGATGAATTAACTTCATAAACCAATTAAATAGTGAGGAATTCAAACCTAATAAAACAATGACAACTTCCTACTTGAAGATATTGATAACTTCCATATATGATAAGTAAAAACACGTGGACAAAATTGAGCCATTAAAGCCATCTTAATAAACCCATTGACTTAATCACCAACATATGACGCGACTAACCCTATGAATATACCAGTGATAGAAAAACACGTGACAAAATGAACAAGAGAACCACTCCATACATGCACCTTTTTAAATGTACAAATGGATAAAATACACGTGGAAAAGATGGAACCAATTGAAAACACTCGAGTCTCGACCTAAAGGGACTAGGGAAGTCCTATTATGGAAAAGATAAGAAGAGGCCATTGTTTGGATACACCTCTCTGAAAAGACATGTCGAGAAAAGTGGACATAATGAAAACATTGATGACACTATGTACTGATAAAGACCCATTGATTTTTTTTTAGATATAAAATGTATGTGATGAAATATAATTAAATATTTTTGGAATTTAAAATATTAGAAAAACAATTTTTAATTAGTAAAACAGATTGATAATACAACATAGTCCTCTATTATATTCATTTAAATTGTTAATATTGAAAATAATTAAAAATTAAATAATTTTAAGGAGAAAAATAAAATAAAATTTCTTCTAATTAAAAATTGATAATATTATTTAAATTATTTAATAAAAAACATGTTTTTTGTATTTTATGTGAATCAAATAGTGCTTATACATCTAAGTCTTTTGACACCTAACAATAAAGAGGAGTCACAAAAAAGATAAACATATCATCCTCTTATCAACGAGTCATGCAAAAGTTCACTACAAAAAATTGTTGACATGATTGCAAGTTCAAACAAGAAATATCAAGATACACAAATTAACCGCAAAAAATACAATCAAAAGAACATCTTCTATAGGTCAAACAATGTTCCAAATATTCTTTAATAAAAAGAACACCTTCAGCTTCCTCAAGAGCAGATTTGGAGAGCCCATCAACAACATCATTATGTTCTCTGAAAACATGCTCAATTGAAAAATCCACAAAGGAATCCATAAGCATATTAACCCTCGAGCACCAATGATCTAGAGAGAGGTGGTCCGTAAGTTGTATAGGATTTTTTCCCAAATTTCATCCACAACTTAAAATGATGATCTTTATTAATTTGTATATTTGTCCCTGCACCACAAATGCCACTTTGACCAACACCATCAAAGAAACTTGTTGCATAATTGGAGACTGGAAGATTAGTAACATGACGAGACTTGTCCATAATCACAATAGAAGCATATTCTTTACACATGCGCCATATTCTCAACAACTAGCAAAAACATCTAAGGACTTATCTTTGAAAATATAAGCGTTCTTGGATTTCCATGTCTCAGAAAATGGATAGAGGAAGCATTCTCTGAGTCTTAACTTCTCTAACCCACTGCTCAAGATTTTCTTCTACGGTATTAGTTCCCCAACCTCGTACAAAACCAGGATCTGCAGTAACAACCTGTCAAACCCTCTTGCTATAAGTGCAATGAAAAAACATATGATTTAGAGATTCATAGTCGTGCTTACACAGAACACAAATATTTGGACCATTCCAACCACTTCATATAAGATTGTCCCAAGTTAGTATGTGGTTCTCACAAGTAAGCCACCAAAAGCATTTGAGTTTCAATGGCATATGCCACTTCCATATTTTGTTATACCACCATTTAGAACCATAATTTTACAAATAATTTGCAATTTCAGTATAAGCAACCTTAGCAGACACTTGACCCGTGGAATGATTCAAAACCAAACCAATTCATCCTCATTATCTCTTAATTTGGTTCTTTCCTTGCTCAATGAAAATATATAGGAATTCCACTCCTTATCCCATATACTACTCAACCCCAAGTCTTCATCACTCAACCAATAAGAATTAGAGTACCTCATCTAGTGAGGTCTTTTAATGTGTGCCAAAGTATGAAATCCAAACATTGCTAGATAATCCAAGAGGTATGATGAAATGACATAATTATCTTCAATCCTAGTGATTGGATCAATTCCAACAAGAACATGTGATCCATTACCAACATTCCAAAATACAACCTTGCTAATCCAAGAAAATAACCCGTGAACCATTACCAACATTTCAAGACAGACCCCTGCCAATCCAAGAAAACAATCCTTTATTATCTCCATTTAAACTATCAATACTAAAAAATTATTGATTTTAAAGTTCAAGGATTTTCTTTACATTCGTTGAGCAATGTTGTTAAAACTTTTAACATGTATTAGTACTTTTTCATCATGAACTTCAATGCCCAAAAAACATGTGACATATACCATTAAAAAGTATTCACAACTTACACTTCACTTGCATGTTGTTGCTTCTTTAAATTCCCAATACTTCACTTCAAATAGGCTTCTTGGAACCTCATCAATATTTTCTTCTTTGTTGCAATTGATCTTCGTCTTTGTTGAAATTATTTTCATCAATTCCTCTATCTACTAGTGATCCCCTATTTTACTAAGTAAACAATAGATGTTACTTCACTACATTTCATTTATTAGGGTTAATATGAATTTGATGCTCTTAGTTTTCTTTTTTTAGACTCATCACAAAACAAATGTGTGAGTCAAATAATTGAAATCCATAAGTCATTTGTGATGGTCATGATAAAGATTGTGCCTAGCTATATAAAACCAATGTTCTCCAAGAATTTCATTGGCAACAAAATGCCACAAAACAAATCTGAACAATTACAAAGACAAATTCATGGAGATGCGCTTGATCACACTACTCAACCATGTTATTTTTACTAGTATATCATACTCTTATTTGATTGTATTTCCCAAAGTGTTCCAACATCTCAAGCATGCCTAGCACAAGAATGGAACATGATCACCCATTAATTTCGTATTTAGAATCACAAAAGTGGTTGTACTTAGATACATTGATTCATAAACAACCCCATAACTTCATTAGTGACTTCTTTTTCTTTTGCAAGAAGTTCAATGATGCTACTAAAATATGTGATGTATATTACCTTGTTGTAAGGAAGAAGACTATTCATAGCATTCGAATGTCTCTTATTTTCCTCATTCCTGGTTTTCATTTCTTCATAGATACACATCCAACAACAAAAGTGGTTTTTTCTTATTCTGGAGTGATGTAATTCAGAAAGAAAAGGGAATGCTACAATTGTGTAGACAAACTGTGGTCGATTAGGCTTGAGCTTGCTACCTCCTCAATCATGGCATAAGACTCAAGAATGAAATTACAGATAAGACTTGAATTACTTCTCAATTACTAAACCATCATTTACCAAAACTCAAATATCAATGAAAGAAATATAAATGATGACTCAAATATTAATAAAACCTAAAAGATGTAAAACTTACCAATACTGAAACAGATTAATGGCAAAATGAAATACCATAATGCATGAATTCTCTAAAGGATTTTTCTACTGATAGATCTATTAGAAAAAAAACCTACAAACAACAACTATAATGAACGCTATTATTTAATTCATACAGATTAAACAAGAACTATCAAACCTTTTGTTTTTCAAATTTTATTATGTTTTATTGTTTGATGTATCACTAGAGAACATGAAGTTCGAATTCAGAAAAATTCTAAAAATAGTGTAACAATTCTATTTTGTGAAAACTTAAAAACAAGTACAAAAAATATAAGAAATATTTGTTTTGACATTTCTTTTGCCACTCTCATACTATAACCAATATCAAAAATATTATGCTTTCTTAGTACTTTATATTCTAAATGTCTAATCATGGCTTTATAAATGTATATAATGTCCTAATAAAAACTAATTTTAAAATCATATGTTAGAGATTGTGTTTGTATTTTCTTAAATTTATTCCAAATCTTGTTAAAGATATAATTATTTCAAAATTCAATATTATAAAATATATCCTATTTTTTAAATAAAAAAATGTTAAAACTAATTATTTTATTTTGATGGTCTTTTTCAATATTTCTACATTTATATATATTTGGATATTTTGAAGAGTGTTATCATTATAAAAATAAAAATAGAAACATATAACTTAAATTCTTATTTAACATAATTATAATTATATATGGTCAATAAATTATAATCATGTTTTTTTTTAAAATAAAAATTGTATTACTTCAGAAAAACATCATTACATGGAAATTAAAAAACTAGGCTACTTCCAACTTGCTTAGTTCCCAGCCATACCTTTAATACATTTGTCCATCACTATACCCAACCTTTCCCAAAACTGGGAGAGCTCCATCTATGCAGAGCTCCTTCCCAAAATTACATCCATAGCTACAGATATCCAAACTATTAAGACCGAAAGAAAAAAAAAACACTTGAACTTGTTGACAGAGGCATTAATCCTGTGGAAAGCTCCAACAAAAGACTAGGGAAGAACCTGCCTCCCAAGGCCTTAATGATGGTCATGGCGAGGGAACCCCACCTGCTGCACCGAGGTATTTTCCCTTTGCGATGTCATGATGCCCGCATTGTCCTGGCCTCGTCCACTAGCATGACAGTTGAGGCACCCATCTGCTTGCTGCTCCATCTCAGGGTGATACATGGCGATACCCAGGCGGGTGGAAATCTAGTCCACTCTGCGATGCATCAAGCGGCAGTCCGCACTGAGGGTCCCAGTCTTCTTGCTCATATCCCGGTAATCTTCATTGTGTACTTTCCAAGCTCTGGTTGGCTCCATGTTCCCCTCCTTCTTTGCCACCACCTCTTCCACCTTTACTTCTATGTTCAGAGCCGAGTGGGTGACCAAGTTCATGATCACCCAGTAAAGCATGATGAGGTGATCGTGGGCCGAGGCTCTACTAGCCGTCGAACCTAGATCTCTATCCCATCCCTCGACCTCCTCCCTCACTACCTCAATGGGAATCGACTTGAATTACTCCTATAAAACATTCTCAACCCCTTCCATGGCTTGACGTGCCATGAGCAGAATGCGTTCTTTAAAAAATTTCATCGCTGCTTGGGCCTACAACTGAGCTCGAGTGGCCACGCCTTTGTCCCTCGGGCTATACGCTTCCCCTTATCCCGATTTTTGGCTTGCACAATGCTAGCACCCTAATTACCAAGGCCACTCCGCAGCGGAGCCATCTTCCACTCTGCTTTCCCACCCCTCACAAGATTGTTGTGATAGTCTCTCAGACACACACCCCCTCCTAAGCTGCCCAACCCAACACCCTCGTTCGACAGAAAACAAATGAAGAGTCGAGTGTCCACCTTGTTATTAATAGGCTAGGATTCTATGGCCGAATTAACAGTTCTGTACCGTATCTCGATCTCCCATATCTCATAATCACCCACTCCTGTACTCGGCATGACTTGCACCATCATTCCCTTCGTCATTCCAAAATCGTCTGCCTGCAGAAGATCTACCCCGTCTCTCCTTTCCAGCCCTCCTTCGTACCCCGGATTAATGCTTAAAGTACCATCCTAGATTACCATGATCTTGGGCTGCATGTCTATGCGTGTCGACCGGCCTGATCTGCGGAGGATTCATGTTGCTTTCTGTCCCTGTCTCGATCCACCATCATATCCTTTGTCACTTGTCCTCCCATGCCAACCTCATGAGTCGCTAGTTGTCAGCATCTTGTCATCCATTGCTCTGCATTGAAGTTCTCCAACCATCCCCTCCTGCGGGCCCCACCTTCGTCGACTGACCCCTACGTTTTCCAACAGGTCTTCCACCTTGTTCGCATCCCTTCTGACATGGTGAAAGGAGATCGCTGGGTGGGCCAAGATAAGGTTGCATAGGATATCCAACCTGCTGGTTAGGTGCCAGCTAGACGATACCTTCTCCGTTGATCTACCATTGCTGAGTTGCTTGGCCATCTGAACGAGGATGTTTGAGTCCCCCTCCACCATTGTCAAAATCCACCCTTCCCTGATAATCATCTTAATGCCATGGAGCATGCCTTCCAATTCCTCAAATGTGTTTGTGTCTATGCCTATCGAGCCATAGAGGATTTGCAAGATTTCTCTACCCAAATTTCTGCAAACCCCTCCAAAGCCTGCCGCACCTAGGTTTCCCTTCGCCGCACCATCAAAATTGATCTTGTAAACTAGTCGGGGAGGGGGAGACCATGATTTTGGACTCGAGACTCCACATGTCTTCAGCCTTTGGCTCAAACCATCAAGGGTCCCTCTGTTCAGCCCCCATTCCTTCGCAATTCTCTTTTCAGGCCCCAAGAATTCTTTGTCATCCTCATTCCACTGCATGTTGGATATGGTTTCCATCAAGTTTGAGGTCAGCGTCTTCCATCCTTCCTTAGAGGATTGATTCTTTTCGTGAAAAATTCATCCGTTGCACTCCTTCTAGACAACCCACATGACACTGCCCAGAAATGCTTGCCACAAGGTACGTAGAATGTTATTTTTGAAAATATTGGGTTGCCAGTCCTTTATGGTTTGGCCTGGGTCCTGCTCCGGTTGCTTTTCCTGAACACTTGTGCTCCTCTGTCCCATAATTTTGAAGTAAAGGGGTAGGTATCGAGCAGATGATTCATGCTCTCTTCCTGGCATGAGCTGAGGACACATCGAGATGGGCCTTGGATGCCCCTTCGATGCAGGTTTTCCCCCATTCAGATCCTTCTTCTAACCATTAACCAACAAAAGATGGCCACTTTTGGCCATGGGTTGGTCGACCATATATTCTCCCAAATCTCGGCCCCCTCCTCCTGATTTCTAATCCTTATGTTGTAGGCTTCCTTTATGCTGAATGACCCTTTTTGGGAGTAGCCCCATCGAAGAATGTCATCCCTATCTTTGAGCAGGATGCAACTCTCCTGGAGCTTGCTCATGAAATATCTAATGTCTTCTTCTGAAACCCCATCTTCTCCTCTATTCGAAACCACCCATCTGCACCGGTCTTATTGGTTGTCTTCCTCCTAGTATTGATTGACTTTTATTCTACCCTCCTCCATTCCTTTGGTTCATATGTGCTGCTAGTGAGGATCATCCCTTAGTTTGGGAAGTTGATTCCACGAGTCATCCCAAAAGTTGGCATAATTCCTTGCTTTGACCTCCCAAAATCTGTGATCCTGTATCATTTTTCGGCCTGCCAGTGCCTTTTTCCAGATGTGAGACCCTTGAGGATCCCTATTAAATCTTATCAGCTGAGATTTGGGCTGGTCTCTTGCGTACTTTATGTGAAAAATATTAGCCCATGGTTCCTATGTATAATTGCACCATCTCCACCATATTTTAGCTCCCTGGACTTCCCCCATGATTTCAAGGTAGTGAAGGCCCAGGCCCCCTTTCTCCTTGGGGCTACACACCTTCTCCCAGCTAATTAGCGAAAATTTGGCCTTGGCTTCCCTACCTACCCACATGAAATTTCATTGGATGCTCCTTATCTCTCTTAAGATTGACTTCGGGGATGAAAGAACAAAAAATAGATACACGGGCATGGCCTAGAGGACTGACTTGACCAGAACTAAACTGCTTGGCAGATTCAGTAGTTTGAGGGTCCAGCTTGCAAACCTAGCTTTAATCCTGTCCAGAAGATCCTTCCAAGATGCCTTCCTGATTGTGCCTTTCCCTAAAGGAACCCCCAGATACTTGGAAGGTATTGTTCCCTTGGTAAAACCCATAATCCTGCTAATGTTTCTCTGTGTGATAGAGGGAATGTTAAAGAAAAATACCTGATATATCTCAGCATTGGCTGCGAGCCCTGACACCCTAGAAAAGAGCGATAGACTTGATTTGAAGGCGTGAGCCTCTTGGACTGAAGGGTGCCCCATAAGCATCGTTTCGTCCACAAATTTCTAGTGAGTTTTTTTTCCATATCTTCATCCAGCGACATCCCCCTCATTTTGCCACTTCCCACTTGAGCCTGGATGAGCCTTCTCATTCCCTCTGTGGCCAAAATAAAGAGAAAAGGAGAGAGCGGATCTCCCTATCTGATCCCTCTGGTGGGTGTAAATATCCTGGTTTGAGAGCCATTCCACAAGATGGAATAGAAAGGTGAGGTAACCAAGGCCATCACCCATTCTACCCACTCTGAGTTGAAGCCACGTGCCTTCAAAATTTCCTACAAATATCGCTAGCTAAGCTTGTCGTAGGCCTTGGCTATGTCTAGCTTGATGAGAATTCCAGGTTGTTTAGTACACTTCAAGGAATGGATAGTCTCATGGACTGCTATGATGCCATCCAAGATCTGTCTGCCTTCCATGAAGCCAGATTTCTTTGGGCTTATTAGTCCCGAGAGGAGGGGTTTTAATCACTTTGGTTATTATCTTGTAGATCATATTACAGAGGGAAATCAGTTGGAACTTTTCTGGAGAGTCCACGTCCTCCCCCTTTGGAATTAATGATAGGAATGTTGAATTGAAGGCCTTGAGCACCCCACGTGTGCTTCTAGACTCCTCCAAAATGTCCCATAATTCCTCCTTGATCATGTCCCACAAGAAGTGGAAGAAGTTGGTCGTGAAGCCATCCGGGCCAGGGGCCTTCCCCTGAGCCATTTGGCTAACTGTGTCCTCCACCTCCTGCATGGAGATAGGCTTACTGAGGTTCTCATTGTCCTCCTTGGAAAAAATCCTGGCGATGAGAGCAGTGATATGAGAAATATCCTGTCCCCTAGTGTTGTTGTCCTCAGTCATAATTTCCCTAAAGTAGCTGGTTAGTTCCTCCTCAACTTCTTCCCTAGTTTCCACTTGGGTCCTATCAGTCCTTTTGATTATGTGGATCTTTGTGCCCAGTTTGTTATGGACAACCAAATTGTGAAATAATTTGGTATTTTTCTCCCCCTCCTATAGCTATTTGACCCGATATTTCTGCTTCTAGTATATCTTTTCCTGTCTTTCCATGGCTTCTAGCTGGGCGAGAAGATCCTTCTCTTTTTCTTTCATCTCCACGTCCCATCTAGTGTCCATCCCTTTTTTTTCTGGAGGAGGTCAATGTCCTGGCTAAGCCTCTTCTTTTCCGCAAAAATGTTTCCAAAATCCTCCCTGTTCCACATGCGAATCTTATCTTTTAGAGCCTTGAGTTTCTGCTAGAAGTTGTACATTCTTGTGCCCCCTGGACTGTCCAGCTCTTGCCACCACTTTTCTACTAGGCCTTTAAAGTCCATGTGCTCCAACCAAAGCTTCTCAAAGCAGAATGGCTTGGGTAGGAGGGTATTCATCATATCCCAATTGAGGCATATTGGCCAATGGTCAGAGCCTGCTGCTGGGAGAACATTTGTCTAGATCTCCCTTAAACCCCTAGCAATATTTCCTGAAACTAGAAACCTGTCTAGTTGAGAAGCGATAAGGTGTTCCCTTTCCCTCCTGTTATTCCATGTGAACCAACCATCTCCTGTCTCCATATCCACTAGGGAGCTTGGGACTAGTATCTCCCAGAATTCCTCCTGATATTTGTGCAACACTCTTCTCCCCCCTTTCTTTTCCCTGATAGAAGTGATCAGGTTGAAATCTCCTCCTACTATCCACCTTCCTTCCTTCGCCAAGGCGTCCAGCCACCTCAGCGTTAGTGATTGAGCAAAATATGAAGAAACTTGAACTTTAAAACTTTAATCCATAATAACAATGCATATAAATCACATCAATAATTCAAAGATATAAATCAAACCGTAGAACACAAAATATACCCTGGGAAAACCCTCCACTGATTCGGAGGGGGAAAAACCCAGCAAACGATATTCGAGTATGATAAATTAGTAGTAGAGAATGATTACAACACAATAGCATATTGCTTTCATCGAGAGCACCAGAGAGAGGAGATTCAATGGAACACTGTATCTAACTTGTGAAGTGCATAGCAGTTAAATAACAAGTCAAATTAGGTTTTACAAAAAAATAGAATAGTTGTATGTAACAAAAACTTGTTAACATGTAGAACACTGATCCATCTTTAATCGTGCACCCCATGCTGATCTGGTGTCAATTTGGCACTCCATAATTATCTTCCACATCAAGATATGTGCCTTCCATAAATTAACTAACTCTAACTGAGTTGAACTGAATGTAACTCAGGTAAAATGAATGTAACTGAGTTGAACTGAATGTAACTGATTTGAACTGAATGTAACTGAATGTAACTGAACTGAACTGAATGTAATGAAATAGAACTAGTGCATCTCCATCAGTTCTTATTTCCAACAACCATTTGCATAAATTAAGGAGTTGAGCCCTTAATTAACTGAACTTGTTTACCAAAACTAGAATTCAAATTATCTCTCTATCTTTGTGCTTATATTACATATCTCTGCATGGTCCATGTGTGTTTTCATTAATTAATCATATCATACTCATAAGATCATTTCTGCACCTATGATCATATGTATTTCCCCAGGTCATATAGTCATATGCTAAAGTAAATCACTCTAGGGGTAGCTAATCCCTAAAGGAGACTTGTAGCACCTGTTGACCATGAATAGCCATACATCACATAGTATATCTACTTTACAGAGTAAAGTACACCACCTCACAACATGAGGATATTCGTAGGACTACACAAGCCTACTGTCCACCTCAATCATATGAGGATATTCGTAGGGCTAGACAAGCATGCTGTCCACCTCAATCATATGAGGATATTCGTAGGGCTACACAAGCCTACTATATTGATATTACTCGCAAGAATTTACAATGTCACCAACTCAATCATATGAGGATATTCGTAGGAATACACAAGCCTACTGTCCACCTCAATCATATGAGGATATTCGTAGGGATACACAAGCCAGACATCTTGATATTAGAAGACTGGATAATGACTCCTGATGTTGTATTCTCAACACTCCCTCTTAGCGATGGAGACATTCTCTACCATACCAATCTTATCTTGGAAGTGTCTAAACTTCATCATAGATAGAGGCTTTTCCATCACATCTACAATATGCTCCTCAGTAGATACATACTGAAGTTTTACCATACCTTTCTGGACCATGTCTCAAATGAAGTGATGCTTCATTTCTATGTGTTCGACTTGTCATGAAACACGGGATTCTCAGAAAGCTTTATACAACTTTGGTTGTCACACCTGATCACTGTAGGTTCTAGCTTTACACTGAGTAATCCTCCGAGTATCTTTCTTAGCCACACTGCTCTGCAAGCACTACTAGTAGCAATGTACTCAGCCTCTGATGTGCTTTGGGAAACTGAGCCCTACTTTCTACTAGACCAAGAAATCATAGCAGAACCCAAGCTGAAACAGAATCTGGAAGTGCTCTTCCGATCAACAATGGTGCCACCCCAATTAGAATCAGTATATCCAAGCAATAAAATTCCTCCATTGGAGGCATATCCGAGTCCATAAGAAATTGTACCGTGGAGGTACCTCAAGATGTGCTTACCTGCAACCCAATGTTTGTGTCTAGGATCAGTCATGAACTGACTCAAGATGCTAACTGCATAGAAAATGTCTGGCCTTGATTTTACCAAGTACATCAATGAGCCAATCAATTGTATGCATAATGTGGGGTCCACTGGATCCGATCCAGTCTCAGTCTCATAGAGTTTCCTCAAATTGGAATCCATCAGAGTGTTTATGGATTTACAATCCACCATGCCAAATCTTCGCAAGATGTCCACTGTGTACTTCCCTTGAGATAGAAATATCTCATCATTCCTCTTGCAAATATCAAGACCTAGGAAGTAGTGCACAAGACCTAAGTCTTTCATCTCAAACTCTGAGGTAAGCTCCCTCTTACACTCAACAATCAATTTTTCCTCTCCAGTGAGGAAAATATCATCAAAATATAGAACCAGTATCAGAGGTAGGTTCTCCACTACTTTGAAGTACAAGTTGGAATCTGCATCACTTTTCAAGAAACCCAGTTTTTGAAGGTAACTGTCTATTCTAGCATACCAAGCTTGAGGAGCTTATTTTAACCCATACAGGGATTTCTTTAACTTGCAGACATGGGATTCCTTCCCATGTATCACAAAACCATCAGGTTGCTCAACGTAAAATTCTTCCACAATCTCACCATTGAGGAAGGCAGTCTTCACATCCATCTGGTGAAGCTTCTAGCCTAAAACTGATGCAAGTGAAATAATAGATATGATAGTAGTATACCTAGCCACTAGAGAAAAGGTTTCCTCATAGTCAATGCCCTCTTTCTAAGAGAATCCTCGAGAAACAAATCTGGCTTTGAATTTGTCCACACTACCATCTGCACCGTGCTTTATCTTGTAAAGCCATCTGGAAGTTACAACTGACTTCCTCTCGGGTCTGGGAAAAATATCCCAAACATCATTCTTCAGGATAGAATGATACTCCTCTGTCATAGAATCTTTCCATACTTGTTTCTCTACAGCCTCTTCATATGATGAAGGATCAGAGTCACTAATGTTGCTCATCAATGCAACATATCCTGAATATCTATCAGGATGCATACACTTTCTGGAAGTCCCCACTGGTCCTCCATGCTTCTGAGCATCTCTCAATATATCACGACACCATGCTGTCATCCTCTTTGTAGGAGGTTCATTAACTAGTTCAACTAGTTCATCAATGACAGGTAACTCTGTAGGCTCTGATGGATTCTCCCTCTGAATCTTAGAATGGGAAGAATCATTCTCATGATTTTTCGAAGTAGAAATATCAGTCTCATCTATCTATGGATCACACTCGAGCTCTTTTGACTACTTGAATGCTGCCTCCTCATGGAAAGTCACATCCCGACTTACCTCAACATGTCTCTCACTGGGTACATAAATTCTGAAAGCTTTGGAGGTCTCACTATAGCCAACAAAAGTTCCCTTCTTTCCAGAAGGTTCCATCTTTCCAAAAGGTTCCATCTTGGTTCTCTTTTATTTTGGAATGTGAATATACATAGGACATCCAAAAATCTGAAGATGCGATATGTTTGGTTTTTCACCAGTGAACACCTCTTTAGGTGTTTTCTCATCAAGAACTGCATGCGGATTTCTATTCTAAATGTACACTGCTTTACTAGTAGCTTCTGCCCATAAATAAGCAGAAATATCTTGATCATGTAACATCTCTTTTGCAGCCTCACAAACAGTTCTATTCTTTCTCTTTGCAACCCCAATCTGTTGTGGGTTGTAAGGAACTGTAGTAATTGTCTACATATCCTTGCATCACTACAAAACTCATTAAAGGCATTTGATTCAAACTCTCCTCCATTATCAAACCTTAAGGCACGGATATGCCTACTTGTTTGGTTTTCTACCAAGGCTTTAAATTCTTGGAATTTACAGAAGGTTTGACTTTTGGCTTTCATAAAGTAAATCCAGGAGACGAGAGAAATCATCAATGAATAAAACATAGTAAAGGTACCCACTGAGGGAAGGGGTAGAAATGGGTCCACATAGATCTAAATGTACTAAGTCAAGGATGCCTTTAGATCTAGTATGGCTGCTAGAAAAATTCTTTTTAATATTATTTCCTAAATCACAACCTCGATAGATAGAATCATGAACAAAATCAAAACTAGGCATACCTTTCACCATTCGCTGTAAACCAGGAAGTGCTCTGAAGTGGAGATGTCTGAGTCTCCTATGCCAAAGCTCGCATGGGATGATAGTATGACTTACCATGGCTGAAATAATCTTTCCTAGGACCTTGTAGAGTCCTCCTTCTCGAATTCCAAAAATAACGGCAGTATCAAGGTTCTGGTTCTTCAACCATAAGTATACTTGATTCTTCATTAAGATCACACGGAATCCTTTATCTTCAAGGACATAAATAGAGAGTAGGATTTTCTTCAATCCAGGAACATACAAAAATTCATCCATATGTAGCATGTCTCCTGATTTTAACTGGAATGATGTGGATCCAACTCCTAGGATTGGATATGTAGAATTGTCTCCCAATTCTACCATGCATGAGAATTGTTTCTCCTTTAGATTGGAGAGTGCACCCTTGTACCCTGACATGTGCTTGGAAGCACCATTGTTGATCAGCCATGTATCTTCTCCTGTGATGATGGATCTGGACAAAGTAGAGACAAGATAATACTCTCTTCTAGTCTCTTTCTCTTTGGGTGTAATCTTGTGTGAAGTTTCTTCTATTTCAATGGAGGCATGAAAATTTCCTTCATCCTTCTTCCTTTTATTGCATTCTCTTACAAAGTGACCTTTCTTTACACAATAGTAACATTTAAACTTTGATTTTTCAAATTTCTTTGTAATCTCTTTCTTCTTTGAATGAAAGAATTTCTTGGGAGTGAAAGGCTTCCTCCCTTTCTTAGTCCTAGCCATGAGAGCTAGATTCTCTTCTTTGGTTTGCACAATTTTGTTTTGGATGCACCCTTCTTCTTGAATGCAGTCATGCCATATTCTTTCGAAATTGGGTTGCTCTTCTCTTCCATTTACTGCAGCAAGAAAGGTCTCCCATGAGGCAGGGATCCCATCAATGGAGGTTTGAAGAAGATCATCCTCATCTATCTCCACACCGATGGTTGCTAGTTAATCCTTCACTTGTGAAATATTTGTGAATAAAGATGCCACAGTCTCATCCTTCTCCATCTTCATGCTACACAACTTGTTCTTCAAAGCTCTCTTTTGAGTAGGAGCCTTCTTCTCATAGAGATTCATGAGTGTGTCAAAACACTCGTTTTCTATCTTCAATGGAGTGATCATAGACATGAGATTGTCCTTCACGGAGTTTTATATGATCCACTTTGCCTTTTCTTGATTCTTTTTGTAATTTGTCCTTCCTGCATTTGTAGTGGGCCCTTCAATCATAGAGGTCACAAAAGAGTCTAGATCATGTTCTTCTAGAATATTGAACACCCTCGCCTTCCATTAATTGAAGTTGGATGTTCCTTCGAGTCTATCTTTTGGACGGACAGATATAGAAGCCATTACTTCATGCTTTTTCTCAATGCTTCAAGATCTGTAGAGGCTTAGAGTGTTTGCACAAAACTAAGCTTATTCATGCCCTTACTATGATTGAGCAAAATATGAAGAAACTTGAACTTTAAAACTTTAATCCATAATAACAGTGCATATAAATCACATCAATAATTCAAAGATATAAATCAAACCATAGAACATAGGATATACCCTAGGAAAACCCTCCACTAATTCAGAGGATGAAAAACCCAGCAAACGATCTTTGAGTATGATAGATTAGTAGCAGAGAATGATTACAACACAATAGCAGATTGCTTTCACCGAGAGCACTAGAGAGAGGAGATCGAATGGAACACTGTATCTAACTTTCCCAGTGCATAACACTTAAATAACAAGTCAAATTAGGTTTTACAACAGAAAAATAATAGTTGCATGTAACAAAAAATTGTCAACGCTTAGAACACTGATCGATCTTTAATCATGCACCCCATGCTGTTTTGGTGTCAAGCTGGCACTCCATAATTATCTTCTACATGAAGGTATGTGCCTTCCATTAATTAACTAACTCTAACTGAGTAGTTAACTGAGTTGAACTGAATGTAACTGATTTGAACTGAATGTAATTGAGTTAAATTGAATGTAAGTGAATGTAATTGAGTTGAACTGAATGTAACTAAACAGAATGGAATGTAACTGAATGTAACTGAACAGAACTAGTGCATCTCCATCAGTGTTTATTTCCAATAACCATTTGCATAAATTAAGGAGTTGAACCCTTAATTAACTGAACTTGTTTACCATAACTAAAATTCGAATTCTCTCTCTATCTCTGTGCTTATATTACATATCTCTCCATGGTCCATGTGTGTTTTCATTAATTAATCATATCATACTCATAAGATCATTTCCGAACCTATGATCATATGTATTGCCCCAGGTCATATAGTCATATGCTAAAGTAAATCACTCTAGGGGTAGCTAATACCTAAAGGAGACTTGTAGCACCTGTTGACCATGACTAACCATACATCACATAGTATATCTACTTTACATAGTAAAGTACACCACCTCACAACATGAGGATATTCGTAGGACTACACAAGCCTACTGTTCACCTCAATCATATGAGGATATTCATAGGGCTACATAAGCCTACTGTCCACCTCAATCATATGAGGATATTCATAGGGCTACACAAGCCTACTGTCCACCTCAATCATATGAGGATATTCATAGGGATACACAAGCCTACTATCTTGATATTACTCACAAGACTTTACAACATCATCACCTCAAACATATGAGGATATTCGTAGGACTAGACAAGCCTATTGTCCACCTCAATCATATGAGGATATTCATGGGGATACACAAGCCTATTGTCTTGATATTACAAGACTGGAAAATGACTCCTGATGCTGTATTCTCAAAACTCCCTCTCAACGAGGGAGACATTCTTTGCCATACCAAGCTTATCTTAGAAGTGTCTAAACTTCATCATAGATAGAGGCTTTGTCATCACATCTGCAATCTTCTCCTCAGTAGACACATACTGAAGTTTTACCATACCTTTCGGGACCATGTATTGAATGAAGTGATACTTCATTTCTATGTGTTTCGACTTGTCATGAAACACAAGATTCTCAGAAATATTTATACAACTTTGGTTGTCACACCTGATCACTGTAGGTTCTATCTTTACACTAAGTAATCCTCCAAGTAGATTTCTTAGCCACACTGCTTATTTGCAAGCAGTACTAGTAGAAATGTACTCAGCCTCTGTCATGCTTTGGGAAACTGAGCCCTGCTTTTTGCTGGACCAAGAAATCATAGTAGAACCCAAGCTGAAACAGTATCTAGAAGTTCTCTTTCGATCAACAATGCTACCACCCCAATCAGAATCAGTATATCCAAGCAATAAAACTCCTCCATTGGAGGCATACTTGAGTCCATAGGTAATTGTACCATGCAGGTACCTCAAGATGTGCTTACTTGCAACCCCATGTCTGTGTCTAGGATCAGTCATGAACTAACTCAAGATGTTAACTGCATAGCAAATGTCTGGCCTTGAGTCTACCAAGTACATCAACGAGCCAATCAACTTTCTGTATAATGTGGGGTCCACTGGATCTGATCCAGTCTCAAACTCATGGAGTTTCCTCAAATTGGAATCCATCGGAGTGTTTATGGATTTACAATCCACCATGCCAAATCTTCGCAAGATGTCCACTATGTACTTCCCTTGAGATAGAAATATCTCATCATTCCTCTGTCAAATCTCAAGACCTAGGAAGTAGTGCATAAGACCTAAGTCTTTGATCTCAAACTCTGAGGTAATCTCCCTCTTACACTCAGCAATCAATTTTTCCTCTCCAGTGAGGAAAATATCATCAACATATAGAACCAGTATCAGAGGCAGGTTCTCCACTACTTTGAAGTACAAGTTGGAATTTGCATCACTTTTCAAGAAACCCAGTTTCTGAAGGTAACTGTCTATTCTGGCATACCAAGCTCGAGGAGCTTGTTTTAACCCATACAAGGATTTCTTCAACTTGCAGACATGGGATTTCTTCCCACGTATCACAAAAACATCAGGCTGCTCAATGTAAACTTCTTCCTTAATCTCACCATTGAGGAAGGTAGTCTTCACATCCATCTCATGAAGCTTCCATCCTAAAACTGTTGCAAGTGAAATAATAGATCTGATAGTAGTATACCTAGCCACTGGAGAAAAGGTCTCCTTATAGTCAATGCCCTCTTTCTGAGAGAATCCTCAGGAAACAAATCTAGCTTTGAATTTTTCCACGCTTCCATCTACAGCATGCTTTATCTTGTAAAGCCATCTGGAAGTTACAACTGACTTCCTCTCGGGTCTGGGAACAATATCCCAAACATCATTCTTCAGGATAGAATGATACTCCTCTGTCATAGAATCTTGCCATACTTTTTGCTTTGCAACCTCTTCATATGATGAAGCCTCAGAGTCACTTATGTTGCTCATCAATGCAACATAGCCTGAATATCTATCAGGATGCATACGCTTTCAGGAAGTATGCAATGGTGCTCCATGCTTCTTAGAATCTCTCAATATATCATGGCACCATGCTGCCCTCCTCTTTGTAGGAGGTTCATTAACCAGTTCAACTGGTTCATCAATGACAGGTAACTCTGTAGGCTCTGCTGGATTCTCCCTCTGAATCTCAGAAGGGGAAGAACCATTCTCATGCTTTTCCGAAGTAGAAATCTCAGTCTCATCTATCTATGGATCATATTCAATCTCTTTTGACCACTTGAATGCTGCCTCCTCATGGAAAGTCACATTCCAAATTACCTCAACATGTCTCTCACCAGGTACATAAATTTTGAAAGCTTTGGAGGTCTCACTGTAGCCAACAAAAGTTCCCTTCTTACCAGAAGATTCCATCTTGGTTCTCTTTTCTTTTGGAATGTGAATATACATAGGACATCCAAAAATCCGAAGATGTGACATGTCTGGTTTTTCACCATTGAACACCTCTTCAGGTGTTTTCTCATCAAGAACTGCATGCACACTTCTGTTTTGAATGTACACTGCTGTACTAGTAGCTTCTACCCATAAATCAGCAGAAATGTCCTGATCATGTAACATGGATTTTGCAGCCTCACAAACAGTTCTATTCTTTCTCTCTGCAACCCCATTCTGTTGTGGGTTGTAAGGAATTGTCTGAAAGGTGCTAGTCCCAATGAGAAGAAGAAATAAGGACCCCCCTCCAGGACTCTATCTCGATCCTCCTGATTAAAAAATATTATGGTGAATAACCCTTTTGCTCCTAGATGGAGATCATAATGGCCTTTCGGTTTCCAAGTGCCTTGGATCTACCGAATCAGATATTTCTCCTTTGGCCAAACCCCCACAATTTTTTTGATTAGGTATTTTTCCTTCCACATCTCAATCTTCCCTTGGACCGCATCTAATCAGATCTAGATTGCTGGGATCGTATGAGCCCTCAGCAAGAATCCTCCCTGTCCCGACCTCCTCTCCTTGCCTTGCCCATCCTTCTCTCCATCCAGATCACAGCTGCCTCCATTGTATGCCTCATAAGTGGGGCTTCGGGCTGTTGCAGCCACCATGGGTCTTATGGGGGGTTTGCAGCCCCTGCCCCCCTGCTAGAACATACTCAGGTCTCCCTCTCCTGTTGATCCCTAATCTTCGCCAATTCTCTCCGATCAGAAAATCCCTTACATGTACTCAACTCATCCCTTCCAGAGGGTGTGACTTACTCCAATAAATTATAATCATGTTAATACCAATCCAATGCACCTTTTCCTTTTTAATTATTACTCAGTCAATCATTATGTTAATATTAATGCTATTTTTCCCTTTCAAATATTACTCAATCAAATTATATTACAAGGATACCTATTTCTTTTAAATTTTTAAATAACTTAGTTGGACTTTGTTTAATCTCTATAGTTAACAAAATCATCAATAATACATGTTTATTTTTTATTTTTTTATTAATGTTGAAAAATAACTTTTTCTCCTTCACATTACATCTAATTAATTTTAGTTAACAAAACACCAATCATAATAATAAATTTGATCTCATTCATATGTGCATTTATATAAAAAAAAATTAAATGTGTATTTAAATTTAATTAAATTAATAATGTATTTATAATATAAATTTTATTATCTTCGAATGAATACACGCCCGCGCGCACACACACAATCCCATCATACAAATTTATTTATCACGATATTTTGAAAATAAAATAAGCAAATAGATACTTCGATAATTGACAGGTTGGAATCAGGTTGAGATTCCAGGACTACTGTGATGGATTGTATTATAAATCTGTGTACTAATTATAAAGATTGTACTTGATATGTCTATTGCGGTTGTCGAAGGTATACAAAACACACAAATGATTCATTAGACACAAACCTAGATGACTTGAAAGGTGCACATATGTTGGCCCAATCAAAACTCAAACCCTAGGTTGGTGGAAGTAAAAACCAGGAACTCAATCAACTAACTTTCAACGAACCAACTCTCTTCTATCATGTACAAATTGGCGCTCATGTCCAAATCATCAACGAGAATGAGGAAAATATTATATACATGTGTGTTCTCGGTGAAGAAATAGGAGTAAAATACCATTCATAAAACTAATAAAGAACATACTGTAATACTGGACAAAAGTAGGAAGACAACGATTGGATGAATAAAATTTGCAAAATGAGTTGCTCTTTCCACATCCATCCCAGCGTGATACAACCAATGTTTAAATCTAGATATGTCTATAATGAATCTCTATATGTATTTATTGGCTAACCTAGTTGAGCACTTACCAGTCAGCTGTTATTGTTTGTACAATATGTTTACAAGCATTCATCCAATCAAAGAGCTAAAATCATGAAGCTTCCCTTAGCTCCCTCCATACCGAAGTTTCCAAAAGGTTTATGGTCACTTGATGAATATGAGAGACTTATCACCTTTATCATCAACAATGGCACTGTTGGGATACTTTTGGACCTATGTAGCAAACAAAAGTGGTAATTCATTTATTAATTGACCACCAATTACCATTCTAATTACATTTTGAGTGTTTTGTTCTATGTAGTATTGCAATGCAGTGAGAATTAAACGTTTTAGGAATGTGTTTTTTTTGAATGGTTATGATTATACATGTTTAGTATCCAAGGTCAGAGTGTAAGTTAAACATTTTAGGTTTTGGAATTTTTTGGCTAGTTAAAATCTGGCTGAAATTGTTGATATGCATTGTTGGAATTATATAAATCAGTTATTTAGCATTTTTTATTGCCCTAAATTCATTTCTGTAATAAAATACTTAATTTGAACAATGAAATTGAAATTTCAACAAAATTAACTAGGGTTTTTGAGGTTGATAGTTTTAATCAAAATCTAGCTGAAATTGTTAGAATTGTTGATATACATTGACGAAATTGTAGTATAAACTATGAGTAAGCTGAATTCATTTCATTTCTGCAATATAAAAAGTATTTAAATAATTAAAATTAAAATTCGAAGAAAATTGTCTAAAGTTTTTAAATTCCTTGAATTCAATTCTACAATCAATTTCAACATAATTATCTAAATATCTAGATTTTTTTTAAGTAAGTTGAATTCATTTTTGAATATATATATATATATATATATAAACTTAAAATGATTAACTTACTCCAACAACAATTCCATTCATATTAGAAAACTAATTCATAAAAACGTATTGTAGTGTCAATGTGTAATGCTAAAGACCAAAAGCAACACTGCTAACTACTAAAACTTGCCAAGACTCCACTTAGTGTACAAGTGAGTGTCTATATGTGTTATATGTGTTAGAAAGAAAAATGAGGGAATTAACCCACCCAAATTTACTATTATCCCATGTTAATTAGTATGTCCCTTGTAAAACATCATTAGTAGAGACTTATTAAGAACAACAACTTAAGCAACATAATGGCTCTTCCTAGAAATGATAATAGCAGAGGGACTCTAAGCCTTAGTGTCTGAGAAAAATTTGAATATGAATACATAAAAAAACATGAATAGTAAAGACAACAACATGAACAATAATTGTTTTTAGAGACAGTGGCTAAGCGGAAAGGAAACCCACCATGGTTGTGGACAAGGATTTATCACTGAGTTATTTGAAAATATAACATATAATTAAGAATAATTAGTATTTTAATAATTAAGAATACAATCTCTTTGGATTTGTTGGATAATATTGCAATCAAGAATCCATACAAAATTATTGTCACATTTATTAATTAAAACCAAGATACTAATGTTTATTGCACGCCATCAAACTTAACCCACACTTGCCAAGGCCATGATAGAAGCTTTGACTGTAAGGACAAACCAAAGCAAGGATCATAGTAATCACAATATCAGGATTTCAACCAAACCATAGATATATGTTTGGTATTGAATAACGATTGAATTTTATCTTTATATTAAATAGTCAATATTGGCTAAGCCGGATACCACCAACATACTTATATATGAATCAAGGGAAATTGACACCATGTATTCTTTTCACCGTGCATGAAATTGACAGAAGAAAATGGGAAAAGATCTATAATAAAGAAAATAAAACTACAGTTTGAACATTCCAAGTGTAACTTTATTAAATCATAGGTTTTCCTTAGAATCTCTACTCATGGCAACCGAAAAGGTGTCATTCCTTCACCTCCCCTCTTCAACAGAACAAGTACGAGAACATTCGAGACACAATAAAGAGAAACATGAAGAGAAAAAAACAAAACCCTAAAGAGAGTTGTGCGAACAAAAGGGGTTGGGGATCTACCCGAAGAAAAAAGACACAATATGAGGGCCCCAAGACCTGAAACATTGATAGAATATGAAATCAGAAGATGATTGTGCAAAAATGGTAAGTCATAAATGAAATATTAAGAATCAACGTAGTTGTGTTACCATGCCTGAAAACTTCGTTGAGAAGGATAAGAGAAATTTAAAACCCTCGACTCATATAGTGAATGCACATACTTTCGTTGATTATGTTATCGGGTAGAAACCCTACCTGGTTAACATCTGTGTGGGGTTGTATCTCCCCCTTCATTCCAAATGCCCTGCACAATAACCATACAAATGTAGGAATAAATTCTCAGCTCAAACCCAAAATCAAACTAATTTATGTCAATGTAAATAAGGAGAGTTGTTGGAGGGAAATAATGTTATTAGGAGCCCACATGAATAAGAATGGACTTAAATCTGTTTTTCAAAGATTTTAATTTCCTAAACACTTGTTCTATGTTCTCCGTGAAATCCATAAAACAACAGACACAGAAGGATTCACTCCTTTTTCACTTATGAGGAGATTTAGATTGTGAGGATCCTATGTGACTAAGAAATTGAATTCAAGCCATATTTCAAAGCTTTTAATTTCATAAAATATGTACACTTGTTCTATGTTCTCCATGAAATCCATAAAGAGCAGACATAGAAGGATTCACCCCTTTTCACTAGTGTTCTCTTATCAAAATCTTCGATGAAGTAAATGGAATCTAAAATGAAAATTCTATGGATTTGGTGAATTAAATGGCCCGTATGAATTGAAAATTGATGATTTACTAAAAAAAACTCTAGGAAAAAATATAGAGCTTTAACAAATAACCTCATAGTAATTTCTTAAAAAGATAGTCTATTCAGTCACTAAGTCTTGATCAAAGACATGATTCGTAAATAATAATCTCCCTTTCTCTTTGATAGAGGAATCCCCTATTGTGCTAAAAAAGTAAGCAACATTATAACAATCATAGAACATCCCTTAAAACAAAATTTCGAAACAAAAATTTCTTTTGACTAGAATTAAAAAAAAAAAGGTTCAAAGTGAAACCCTAGTTACCTTGAAAATGAAGGTCTATAACTTGGGTTTCATCTACTTAGCATGGATAATTCTCCAATACGGTCACTATGCTTAAGAATCCCCATGAACTCCCTACATGAATCTTTGCAATTTCTCAAAAGATTAACTTCCAAGCAACTCAAGACAAGATTGGACATATAATATTTCCCACCAATATTTTGGATGCCCCTTGTGGAAGCACTAATTATTATGGGTAATCAATATGGAACACTTGATCTTGTTTATGAAAGGGACTATGATTGAAATAAAACTAACAAAAAGAGAAGAGACACTATAAAAGATAAAAATGAGCATTATAACATGCCTAGGAACATGAAACCAGGCCTGAGTGCAAACTACCAAGATTCTCAAGATTGTGAAAAAAATCCTAATCAAAGAGAACATAAAAAAAACAACGTAAATAAACAAGATACCATCATTGATCCAAGTTGTGACCAGGTGCACACTGGGGACAACAATCGACTGAATGAGTCGAGCACTATTATGGTGGAAGCATATAAAAAGAACAAGTAAAGCAGGAAATACACTATATTGACAGAAAGTATGCACACAAAAAAATGTAATAATTTGAACCAATTTATATATTACTTCCTCTCTATGAAGGTTGGTTGATTGTTACAATAATGTACATGCTTATATAGAATGATGAGATGCTTGAGTGACTACCTTCTACGTTCAGTTACAAAATAAGTTATAATGGTTCAGAAGATAAACCGTCGCAGACGACTGGAAGCCAAAGACATTATGTTGATGTTCAACAGTCATCGGTGCCAACAGGGAATGTCAAGATGTTGTATGTCGAGTGTGAAACCTATCGAGGTTTTTTGAGGTCGGTTGTGTCAAGGTTCAGACTTGTCGAAGCCGATGCTGAAATTGCCGAAGCAGTCGAAGTAGTTGAAGTAGTCTAATAGCTAGACTTTGTCGAGGTTCGACAACATGCCAACTATTGGTTGGATCATTCCTCCTTCCTTAAGAAACAATGGTCTCCATTGTGTATTTGTTCAGGTGAGGAAACTTGTTGGCTACTTCAGTAGCAAAGTGCGATTTAAATTGCATGGGGATTTGTCCAGCTTTAGCCACTTGAAATAAGGGAATGGAGTTCCTCCTTGTATGGCGTATGCATCGTCCCACAATGGTGTCACAAAGAAGAGGTTCTTCAACATCGAGATGGATGTCTCAGGGTTTTGTTGTTTGCAAGTTGTTTTGTTCCAACAATGGTGCATGGTATGGTCGAAGTAGATCTACATTGAATATTGGATGTAGACAAAGGCATGCAGGAATGTCGAGCTGAAAAGAGTTTTCTCCAATCTATTGAAGGATACTACATGGACCATATTGCAAAGGTTTCAAATTTATGTATGGAACAGTGAAGCACTCCTTCTTTAGATGTAATCAGACCTAATCCCCAATTTGGAATGAATGAGGAAACAATGCTTGTCGTGTCAGGCCTTAGTTTTTGCATTAGCTCTCTCCAACATTATCTTTGCTTGCTTCTGGATGTTTTAGATTTGATCTCTAAATGTCAATGCTTTCTCAACTTCTCATCCTTCAAAGTCGGTGTCCTTCAATTGTGTCGAGGAATTGATCAAGTTGATGGGAGTTGAGGGTTGAAATCCATAACAGATCTCAAACGGAATCTTTCCAGTCAAACTGTGTTGAGCACGATTGTAACAGTGTTGTATGTATGGAAGGATATTATCCCATGTTTAAAAATGATTGTGGTTGTACATGTGCAATAGTTGTACTACCAAGCGATTTATGACTTCTATCTATCCGTGTATCTGCGGATGGAAGTATGTCGACAAAGAAAGTCTCATGTCGAGTTGTTTCCATAGATTTTTCCAAAGGTGTTGACAAATATAACATCTTTATAGGAGATAATGGTCATTGGTAGGCCATAATTCTTCCAAACATGTTCGATGAAGAGCTAAGTAGTTTGCTGTGTTGTCGTAGTCTTCTTTCATGGTATAAGTATAGCCATATTAAAAAATCTTTCGAATACTACTAAGATCACGTCCTGTCGATGTTTGGTAGTAGGAGATCCCATCAAGTAGTCCATAGAAATAGATTCCCATGGTCGAGTAGGAACTGGAAGGGTTGTGTACAGTCCTTGTCGTTGATTCGGTGGTTTAGCAATGGCACAAACCACACACGATCGAATGTACTTGTTGAAGTCAAATTTAAGTGAAGGCCATTAAAAATACTTCTGGAGAATAACAAGTTTTTTTGCGACTCCAAAATGTCCTGTAGTCTTGCTGTAGTGTGCATCCCATATGAGCTTATGTCGGTGCTCACTGGTCGGTACACAAAGTTGTCCAAGATTGTATAGCAAGGTGTCCTTCAGGAAGTAGTCGGTAGTAGATAACATGTCTGTCTAAAGATGTCGATAAATTTTGGAGAATTTGCAGTCTATCGAATACAATTGTGGCCAAGTAGTGGTGTCATAACCCTGCATACTCGTTACTATAGACAATAGAATAATGGGTGGTAGGATCAGACAATCGGTTGCGGCATTGGATTTTCCTTTTCGATACTTAATTACCAACTGAAATTGTTGCAGGTAATTAATCCACTCGAGTTATCGAGTTGTTTGTAGTTTCAATTGGGACAGAACGATCTGCAAAGTTTTATGGTCAGTGAGGATGATCTTTTCCTTGCCAAGAATGTAGTGTCTCCATTGCTTAAGAGCTTGCACAATGGCATATAGTTATTTTTCATATGTAAGATACCTTCTAACAGTGTCGTCAAAGGTTTCATAATGAAACACTACTGGGTGAACTGACTGAGTAATCACTGCGTCGAGGGAATAGTCTGATGCGTCCATCTCAATCTCAAAGGGCTGATGCAAATTAGGTAATAGAAGTACTGGTGAAGTACAAAGCTTGTTTTTGAGTTGTTCAAAAGTTTGTTGTTATGTCGGTGGCAATTTAAAGGCATTTTTCCCATTTCCTTTAGTCAACTGATTCAAAGGCCATGCGATGTGGTTGAATCCAAGTATGAATCGTCGATAAAAAATTGCTAAACCAAGAAAGATTCTTAGTTCATGAATGTTTTGAGGAATGGGCCAATCTTTGAGGATCTGTACTTTTTGTGGGCCGACATGAATGCCTATAGAGTCAATTACATACACCAAATATTTGATGTCAGTCATCACAAATGAGCATTTGTCCATGTTCAAATATAGTCGATGTTGTTGGAGAGTATCAAAGACTTGTCGAAGCTGTCTGACATGTTCTTCCCATGATCACATGAAAATCAAGATATCATCGAGATAGACAATGACACACTTGTCGATGAAGGGTCGTATAAGTTCATCCATATATCTCATGAAGGTTGCATGTTCCTTGGTTAAGTCAAAAGGGATGAATAAACATTCAAACAAGCCTTCCTTAGTCTTGAAATCCATTTTCCATACATTAGTGGACTCTATCCGAATTTTATGATATCCTGAATTAAGATCGAGCTTTGTAAAGAACTTAGCACCTTTCAGATAGTCGATGAGTTCATCTATCCGTGGAAGAGGGTATCTGTTCTTTACCAAAATCTTGTGGAGAGCCCAATAGTCAATGCACATGCACCAAGTCTTGTCTTTCTTTGGAACTAGGACAAGTGGACTTCCACAAGGAGAGGATCTGGGGCAGATATGACCCTTGTTGATCAAATACTGGATTTTCCTATGAATCTCTTCATTCTCAAGAATGGATATTCTATAAATAGATGTGTTAGGTAATGAAGAACTAGGAACAAGTTCAATGGAGTGTTTTACCTAACAATGCAGAGGTACTCTGTTCAGCTCTTGAAATACGTTTCGATATTCCTAAAGAATGTGGTCGACATGTTGTTATTGTCGAGAGCTATGTTGGTCGATGAGTCGACTTGTTGTTGCAATATTTCTGGAATGCTGAGGATTTATCATAATTAATGCGAATTTCTGGGCATGGTTGATAAGCTTCTTTGTTTTTTTGGCAGATATCATAGCAACCGTTGACATGGGTTCTCTGGTATGTCATACCATTGATTCCGAATTTTTACAATCACCTTTCGAGGTCGTGATTGATATGTACCATGTCGATCCCATAAGTAAAGTTTCCCAAACAAGGCATCGACTATGGAAAGCGGTGCCACGTCACAACGTACTTCATCTTCAAAGGTTTAATGAAGTAGGTGATTCTGCATTGGCATGTGATCCTTAGCTCCATTCCATCCTTCGTCCAACCGATATTGTAAGGCTGAGGATGTGGAATGGTGACAAGACCAAGTTTATTCACAATATATTCATAAACAAAGTTCTTCTGGCTACCATTATCCACAATTAGATGTATTGGATTTTCTGAACCCATATCAGTGTATGGAACAGACGTCTCGTTCCTCCTCATCGACGAGAGTTGAGGTTGTCGTAGTGGTTGAAGTCGAAGCCAAGAGGGTTGATGCATGTGGATCAGATTCTACCATGATTTTGTTGGACAAGTCGAAGGTCGACAATTTTTCCAAAAATGTCTTCCGAGCTTTGCATTCTGACATATCATGCTAGGCTGAATTGTGATAACCGCACCATTTCCTGGTAGGAGCTTGTTTGCTACGATACTTCTTGTCCTTCTGAAATTTCTTCTTGTGATGATTAGGCTTTAGCATAGTCGACTGAGAAGGGTGCTTTGACCTGTTGGAGTCGACCGATGACTTCTTGTCGGATGTTCAACATGTTGGCTTGTTCGAAAAACGTGTTTTTCCTTTTTGTTTAGCTTCAAGCTTACTAGCGTAATGAAATGAATCTGCAAGCGTACTAACTGTCAAAAAATCCATCTCTTGCTGAATGTATGGGGATAATATTCTAATGTACTTTAGGACAATCAATTTCTCTTCTTCTTGGACACCAAGTCTAGCCATGAGTTGATAGAACTCATCAGTGTAACTTTGTACAGACTGGTATTTCCATTGCCTTAGCTGTTGCAACTTCTTATATCGTTGTTCAAGATATTTGGGTGGGTAGAACTCCTTTTGGATGTATTCAACAAATTTTACCCATATGTCTATGGGGTCTCCTTATTTTCCCATTTTTGTCTATAAATGCTCCCACCAGCAGTGTACGGAGGTTGACATCTTCAACGATGCAATTATGATCTTTTTCTCTTTGGAGAGTTGATTCACGGAGTAGTAAGATTCTAGTTGTTGTACCCAATTGTTGATAGATTCCGTACATTGAATTCAAGATTCGGTATGTTCAGATTCATTTTCACTTTTAAGGGAATGATTTTATCGAAGTGAGGTCGCGTTGAGTATTTCCCGTAGTTTGAATCAAATTGCATGAGAATATCGCTGAACTGGGAGAACATTTCGGTTCACTGGAGAGACAATGCTTTTTCTATGAGTTTATCTATCTTTTCAGTTGCATGTCTATTTTCTTCTTCTTTGACCATCTTTTTTGAAGTCGAAGGAAGTGTCTGCTTGTGTTGCTAAGTTTGTGAGCATGTTTGAACATGCATAAGTTAAATAATTTTGATGGAACTGCTGAGGTAACTTAAGCTCTGAACCTGATCAAGCTCTGATACCAATGATCCAATTAGTACCCAAGTGCATGCTAGGGACAACAGTCGACTGAATGGTTCGAGCAGTGTTATGGTGGAAGCATAGAAAAAGAACAAGTAAAGTAGTAAATACACTATATAGGAAAAAAGTATGTGCACAGATAAAAATCAAGAATTTGAACCAATTTATATATTACTTCCTCTTTATGAAGATTGGTTTTTTGTTACAATAATGTACATGTTTATATAGAATGCTGAGATGCTTGGGTGATTACCCATTACGTTTAGTTACAAAAGAAGTTATAATGGTTCTGAAGTTCAACCGTCGTAGACGACTGGAAGACAGATACATTCTGTCGATGTTCGACAGTCGTTGGTGCCAATAAGGCATGTCAAGATGTTGTATGTCGAGCACAAAACCTATTGAGTTTTGTCGAGGTCGGTTGTGTCGAGGTTTGGACTTTTTGAAGCTAATGTTGAACCTTTCAAAGCAGTCGAAGTAGTCGAATTGCTAGACTTTGTCAAAGTTTGACAACATGCCAACTGCTAGTTGAATCAATCGTTAATCTGTTTCATTGTACCTCTAAGAGATGTTGATACAAGCTCCACCAACCATATGAAATGGAGTATTTATGGCCTTAAAAATATCATTTAGTTGAGGTTGCACACATTCCATATCATCTCAAATAAAATTAATGGTGCTAAGGGTCTCAACAGACAAATTGATGGTGTGAAGGGTCTTGTCCTACAAGAACTCCTTCTTAATTAACACATGTATGATAATGTTCTTAATCATGTACAATACGGACTAATTCATTCATTCTCCTGAGATTGATATTCCACCAATAATGCAGCTAAATCCTTACTAGGTTTATTCAATGTGAAACAAAACTTCTCTACTAAATAACTAGCGTAGGTATTCAACAACAAACTCGGATCAGTGACATATTATGTTGTGGTCTTGACGACTCCTTTTCTTCTATAATGGAGCCAAATATATGAACTAAACAAAGTTACACCTAATTGAATTGACTTTACTTGCGACATTATTTGGAGAGAAAGAGATCTAGAACTTCCTATTAGTAAGAGTTCCATATTGTTGTTTCTTACCAAGAATAAAAGTCTATTCATCACACAACTGAGGAATATTAATCCACAATTCAAGGTTGTTGATATTGAAATCATTTCAATCATGTCATAATTGTCGATGTTTTTAATTACCCATCCTATCTCCATAATGTCATATCCCCCTTAAGCATGCTCAGGGATGTTCGCTTGAAAGGAGTTACCATCGAATATCAAATTATAAATTACTTCCAAATATACATGAATCCAAACATGTCCCTGTAGAAATCCATACTTTGCATCTTCTATAACTATGTTGTCTGGTCTCCTTCTCGTACTTGCTTGAATCCACCTCGCTCGTGAACTGTTTATCTACTTTCTTGCCGAAGCTATTTTTACCATAGCGCAACTTCAGACACTTGGCCCAACCATGTTGTCATGTTGGTGTTCATTTTAGAGGATCTCTTCCCTGGCTAGGATCACCCACATCCGAGTTAATGCGTAAATACAACCAAGATTACAATCTAGTGAAGCAATCCGCTTTGAATTGACATAAAGTTGCAAACAATTGGCTACATGAGTAAAGCACCTACACATATTAAATGCAGCTTTATATGCTAACATATGAGGATTAATTATCTATGAAACCTGATGCTCTCTGCTGCTACACCCTGGGATCCAAATCCTGACGGTGAACGCTAATAGTACTTTGTAAAATCAAATAGCAAATAAACATTTTTTCTAAATTCAATTTAATATAAAAACTTTAATGTAATATTAAAATGTTAAATATTATACTGCCTAAAAATTTACTTGTCTATGGTTTTTGAGTAATTATCAATGAGCAAGCACTAAATTCCCCTCGGCCCATCTCTCCAAGATCAGTTCTTGTGCACAACAAGCAAGGAAGAACACATCCATTATATACAATACATTTCAAGATTGTAAGTTGTAATGTGCCTATATTAGTTTATGTACTAAATCACATTTACTAACACACATACAATATCGATGAAACCTCATTAATTTCCATTAATATAACCATTAATACACCCCATACGACACCCCATGTTAACCCACGCATGCTCAAGAAATTAAACTTGGATGATGTTAGCCCACCGCCTCGTGGTGGGAAACATAAAACGAGACTGATGTCAGCCTCTGGAAACCAATGAAAATTTAAATAAATGTGTTTATAACAATGGGTTTTAATATAATAACCAAAGACCAAAGTTAAAACTATAGTCCAAACAAACATTAATGACCTGACTATTGAACTAATGCAATTCACTCAATACTATATGTTGAGGAAATAATAAATTGACATACATCAACACTCTTAATTTAGGTAATTACAACTAGACTATCCTCATGAATTCCTTTTCTACATTCTGATGAAATTGACATATTTAAACACTATGTGATATTTAATGTAGGTAATGATAACTAGACTATTATGCATGTTTGTGCCAACTATAACACTTGAATAGTCACATATATTTCATGTTCATGATTATACTCTTGGTGCTTCTTCAATGAATCTACTACCCTTGCTTCTTTTGAATGAACTATGATTGGTGTTGTAAGTTGGTTTCATTTTCTCAAACATATTTCCTAGGGATCCATGAATCTTGGAATTGTTTCTTTCTATGTCATTCATGTGAGGTCAACCTCTACCTTTGACTATACTTTCTAATATGCTTCTTAAAATGGGGAAAAATTCTTCAACCAATGATTTTTCCCCTATCTATGACTTCGCTGTCTATGACGCTTAACTGGCCTTGTAGAAAATAGCATCATTCAATCATGGATGTGTTACTTATACAACTTAATAAGCTATGTGATGAGGTTCATAACATAAATGCATGAGAATGATTGTTGATAGTGGTGAAATAGTTCATTTATCAATGCTATAAATTGAAGCTAGTGAGTAGAACGACCAAAACAATTAAAGCTATCAAGGAAAGTACCGAGAAAGATACTAACGAAGCTAACGATTTATGGGTTCATCAATTAAGAAAAAAAAATATACACTAGTAATAGATAGATCTGTTTACAAAATAAAGAGCTTGAAGCCTTGTCTAGACATTTTATAGGGAATATTATAACATCCTTTGGGTTGTATTTTCATACATACAAAGATGCAACCTACTAAATACACCCACCTTAAATACAAAAAAAACTAGAAATCTTCAATATTTCATACAAATATGTTGGTTGCATTATTTCATCCACCTAAGTAATCCCAATGTTGTATGAATCATTGGTTAAGAGACCCTATACTATAGATTCTAAGAAATTATGGAGGCAAATTCTAAGGCATAAAACTAAAGAAAACAAAATGATTTCCTTGAGGGATTGGAATTCCTACCTTAAAACTAATTTTGAATTCCTTGATGTTGTGGACAACATTCAAATCCTTTCTATAGAGGAAGAATTTTTTCATTACAATATTTGGGGTTAAGCATCTTGCAAAAGGGAAATATAAGGCCATTCAAGGATACCAAGTAGAAATCTTAAAAATTGTTGGCCCTATCCTCATCCCTCACATCCGCAAGTTCTAAATATAGTAGTAAAGCAGATCTTCCCTAAAACATGGATAGAAAGCCTCATTGTTCACATTTTTAAAAGTGGAGATAAAAAAATCCATCTAATTACAGGACCATTATGATTAACCCTCTTTTATCCAATTTATTTACCCAATTGTTTTGAAAAGAATATCATCACATGGCTAGAAGGTCATGACAAAAGAGCTAAATGCCTGGAAGGATTTATGAGCTATCATTCAACTAAGGACCACCATGTTATGCTTAGAACCATTTCCGAGGAGTGTCGTAATAATAAATCTAATATTTTTTTGTTGACTTTAGAAAAAGAATTTGACATAGTTCCTAGAACTAACCATTGGAATATATAAGAAGAGATAAAAGCCCTCTTTCAAGTTGAGAGTTGTTACCAAAGGGTTGTATGAGAAGGATATTTCCAAGTTTAGAAACTCTGAGGGATAATAAAAAAATTAACTATAATATAGGAGTCAAGCAAGGTTTTCCCCTATCCCCTACCCTTTTTAGTATATACATTAACTATATTGAAGGTTGTTTGGATGCCACAGGTTATGTTGGAAAATCTTAGGCTAGTATACTCATCATTCTTATTCTTTATGTTGATGATATTATTCTTATGGAAAGGAGTGCCTATGATATTGGCAAAAAACTAAAATCCTGAAGGATTTTTTTATCAAGTATGGGTATGACTGTTAACACTAACAAAATAAATGGTTATGAAAATCAAATCCCAAAATATCAATTATTCTTATTTCATGTATCACAACAACAACTTCCAGGAAGTTAACTCTTACAAATATCTTAGAATCAATCCTCATCACAAGCTTAACTAGAATTATAGCAGTGAAACAGGGATTAATGGAGGGTGTAAAGCTCATTATGGATTTGAAAATAGTGGTAAAGAAATCAAACATTGCATTTTGGATAATTATAATTGAGACTCTTGTCACTCATGTGATCTTATATCATAAATGGATGCGAAGTTTGCTTATTATGTACTTGAAAATAGTTTTCAATCAATATACATTTGGATTTGGGATAAGAAGAAACTACTCTTTGAAAATCTTGTCACTCTTGTTATATTAAATCATATATGGAAGTGAAGTTTGGGGTTGAAAGATTTTTAGAGAATCATGGAGAAGGATAGTGAAAATCTCATAGTGCTTTATCATATAATCTCAAAATTGAAGGAAATACGCAGTTATCCAATCCTCCTCATAGAAGTGAGTCTCCACTCAATTAAAAGCATGGCTATGAATAGATACATAACTTAAAATGTTGGTAAATTTATATGCTTATTAATTTCCAAATATTTAATTCTCAACCAAGGTATGTAAATGTATGACAGATGAACGAGTTTTGTGCAAAGGTAGTCTAGGATAAAGTCAATTGTAAAAATGGTATCAAATCAATCCTTGCACAATAACTTGTAATAAAACCAAACAAGAAAATATAATCTAGCTTAAGGTATTAAGAATTGTTAAACCAATGCTTACTCAGTAGATCCACACGCATTGTGTAACACTCCGACTAATTTGACCCCGTTTGCATTAATGTATATGATGTAAATATTATATGGAATCATGGCATGGAGCTCAAGGCCAAGGCCTTGTCATTGATTAATGTTTGGAATATAGGAGAGCATGGTTGATGCCTATGGTTTCTGTGCTAAGTCAAGCACATTTTTAAACATCATGTAAATATGCAAATTAATGAAAAACCCATAGCCATCTATGTCAATGCAACGAAAAATGAGATGGGGGCATGATTTTTCTAAGGATAAGGGGGAGGGAATGTTAACCTTGAACCAGTTTGGGAAAATCCATGTTTGAACCAGGTTTGTTTTCCCTTGCAGTTTGATAAACCCAACTATATTGGATTGGCTGAGTTTGGTTGCACCCTTGGCTATGTATGAGTCTTCTAGTGTTCTCTTATTCCTTGAGGAAATCATGCCCAACTTAGGGGTGGCAGTGTTGCTGAGAGATTAATGAGTGCACTAGCCTATGGTTGGGTGGAACGTTGCAGCGACATAACTGGTTGTGGGACAAGCTCTTCTCAAGATAAGTGTTCTTGTCCATGCTAATATCTGCAATTGTATTTCTTACATTGTAAAGCTTGATGGAATATGATGAACATGTTGGCCATGTTGAATTGATGAATTGTTCCTTTGAATAACTGCAATCATAGGCATCCATGTATGCTTCCTTCAATGCATTGTTAAACTAAGTTGCAGGATTAGAATTTCGGATTGATGTTGGCCTAGATGGCCAAGTCTGTTCAAATACTTTGATTAACAGGTCAAATTTTCTTCCCCAATGGTCTATTCCGCAGGCGGGATGATGAATGTGGAAGAAATCCTTCGGTTTATTTAGACCTCCGTAATCTCCTTTCCGTAATTGCAGGATGCAGGATGCGAAGATGTATTTTTGTGGAATTATGACCTTCCGCAATTTTCGTTCCACAACGCACCTTTCTGCAATCTGTAGGATGCGAGATGTGGAGATTCCTTTTTGTGGAATTATGGCTTTCTGCAGTTTTCATTTCACAATGCACCTTTCTGCAATCTGCGGGATGCGGAATGCGGCTCCGCAGATTTTGATTTCCGCAATGGTCATTTCTACATGCAGCATGCGGGAATGCAGGATGCGGGAATATGGGATGCAGGATGCGGGATTACGGTATCACGATTTCCACAATTCCCAATCCCGCAACTCAACTTTTCCACGTTGTCAATTTTTGTGGGATGATTCTTAGCTGTTGATTTGATTCTAGATGTGGGACCATTTGTGATCGTTGATTTCCGTCGCTATTTATCTCCGTCGTCCGATCTCCTCTGAGAAATTTCCTTGCAGATCGTCGAACTAATCAGTGGAAGATGAGAGGGAGCATGACAGTGTTGGAAATGTCGAGAAGTGGTTCACAACCATGCCCTATGTTTCAATGAATAGTAGAGGTTCTCGATGAAATTTTTAATTCCGCATGATAACGGGGTATGGGTATGTGACATTATGGTATCAGGGCTATTGGTTACAATATTGGGCCTAAATGGGGCAAGTTGAATAGATAAAAATGGAAAAGAACACCCAAGTTGTGGTTTGACAAAGCTGCTGGTTGCATCATTGGTATAAATGTGCCAAGACAATTGGTTGTAGAAAGAAAAATACAACAAGAAAGAGTGTTATTTAACATAATTGCTAAACTTATCCGACCCAATGAAATGCACCGTGACCATGATCTGAATTCTACTATGATCTTGACCATTCATGCCTGTAATAAGTAGTTGATAAGTAATTGTTTGAATTTCTGAGATTGACTAACAAATGTTGTTGTTAACACATTTTGTAGAGTCATAGTGTAGATTGAAAAGTGATCTTGGTTTGACCAAGAGGGTCAAAGAATATTATCGCCAAGAAAATTAACAGCATGGATGATGCACAGGATCCCTGTGGACACGGGAAATATGCTATGGGGGAAAAGACAAGAGACCCACAAGAGGGTAGAATGCCGTTCAAATGATGGGGATGTGGAGGACCCCATTTGTGTCGGATTCATCCACATGAAGAAAGTTACGTAAGGCCAGCTTACAATACCCAATGTCATGGAGATGATACTGTTGGGAAGGGGGAACACGAGAGTTTCCCAGATGCCGCAGTTACCATACGAATCTTGAGGACAAAGTTACAGGATTGCAAGGAAGAAAATAAAAGGTTGGTCAAAGTTATGGTAGAACAAAACTAGTTGATTACATCCATGTTGCAGAATGTGGCAGATCTCCAAAGGAACATAAACTCTGTGCATCAGTTAAAAGAGACAGAAGGGAGAGGAAAAATTCACACAAGAAGAATGAGAAGCTTAACCCAAGGAAGAAAGTTTTTAAACCTTCTGACCTTCTGAAGTAGCGAAGGTAGCCATCACAAGTTGTGATTGAACCGACTAGAATAATGAAGGAAAATCTAAAGGAACCACTCAAATGCTAGGGATGTGGAGGATTCCATCTGCGCAGGAATTGTCCACTTGAGAATAAGAATAAGGGTCAAGTCCCTAGCACCCAAGAAGCTGAAAGTATGGGTCAGGAAGCAGGGATCATTCCTAAAGTTTGTGCAGTGTTAGAAGACCACCAGGGAGGTCATAACTCAAATGTGGTGGAAGTTGAGGGTGATATCATTGAACAAACTGTTTCTATTTTGATTGACCCTGGATCGACTCACAGCTATATTACCTATGGATTTGTTGAGATGTGCCACTATAACTAAGAAGAAGATCAATGAGGTGATAATTAAATGTCCATTGGTCATGGATGGGTTAGTCACCTATGTAGATCTGAATTTTTTTCCACTTGGATCATATGATGTCCTCATTGGAATGGATTGGTTGGAAGCACATAGAGCAAATCTTGATTGTTACAACAAGACTTTTGAGTGCTTGGATGATGAAGGAAACCTAAGGGTTGTAAAGGGATTTCTAGAAGTGATATGTTGAGGGTATTCTTCAGCAATGCAGTTGAAGAATTTCTATGGGAAAGGTTGCATAGTGCATGCAGCTCATGTTTTGGAGGCAGTAGAGTATGATACTCCTAGGTTGGAGGGATTTCATATGCTACAGGAATTCAAGAATGTTTTTCTTGATGAAATTATGTGGATTCCTCCAAAGGAAATTAATCTTATCTTTGAGCTTATTCTTGTAATAGCACCAGTGTCCCAGACACCTTGTAGGATGAGCATACCATAAATCCTAGAGCTAAAAATGCAGCTGCAAGAGTTATGGGAAAAGAAGCATATTGGGCCAAGTGTGTCCCCGTGGGGAGCACCAGTTGGGTTTGAGAAGGGGAAAGATGACACACTCCCATTGTGTATTGATTATAGACAATTAAGCAAGGTCACAGTGAAGGACAAGTATCCTTTTCCTAGGATTGATGACCTCTTTGATCAAATGAGAAGAACAAAGGTATTTTCCAAGATTGACTTGGGATCTGATTACCATTAGGTAAGTATCAAGGATGAAGATGTTCATAGGACAATAATCAGAGCAAGGTATGGATCCTATGAGTTGGTAGTGGTACCATTTTGTTTCACAAATGCACCAACTACATTTATATTCCTAAGGAATAATGTTTTCAGCAGGTACTTGGGAAAGTATGTTCTTGTTTACCTTGATGACATTCCTACTTATTAAAAGGATGAGGAAAAACATGTGGAATAATCGAGGCTAACCTTGAAATTGCTCAGGAAGCATCAACTGTATGCAAGGCTGAGCAACTATGACTTCTACAAATATGGAATTCATTATTTGGGTCACATTATCTCAGATAAAGGAATATCTGTAGACCTTGAAAAGATTGAGGCCGTGAGATGTTAGCCTTCTCCAAGAAAATTAACAGATGTAAAATATTTTGTGGCACTTGCAGGATACTATAAGAGGTTCACTGAAGAATTTTTGCAGGAAAAATTGAGTCTATGTATGGGTTGAGGAAGCATGCGTATGAACTTGTGGTTCCACGAGGAAATGGCCCTTCTTGAAGACTGCAGGTAGAATGAATTGAGCAGAGCAGTCTAGTGGTACCCACTGAAACCAAGGCAGGAAAATTCCATGGGCTATAAGAAGGATCTCATGACTGAAATCTAACCTTTGACCGAATAGATTTTGAACTTCAGATTTTAAATTTTGAACGAGAGTGGGGGCTCCGTGAAGAGAATAACCCCTAGGTATTATGATGTTTGAAATGTAAGCGCCTGAGCATTGGTGATAACCTGGGAATGGTGCTAGGACCATATGCTAGAGATGTCATTAAGCACCAAGGAGGTGTTAGGATCTGAAGCTGGGTTGACCACGGCCATGAACTTCTACACATATAAGTATTTGATTACTTAGCACATCTTTGTTGAATTTCTATAAAAACACATGTACATAATGATTCAGCTGAGATTTTGAGAATCTTGTTAAGAAATAAATCCTGCGAAAATGAATCTGACATGTGACTTAATCTGTTATGATTCCTAGAAAGTAAGCGCCTGAGCATGGCACGGGGCCTGAGCATTAGTCAGCACTAGGAGGAAGTGTTGAACCTTAAGCAGAGCTTCTATTAAGCACCTAGAGAGGTGTTGGGCTTTGGGCAGGGCTACCAAATGTCGATTAAAAGATAATTGCAAGTAATCCAAGGCTTGCAGAAATTTGGCTACCCTTTAAATCACATCGAGGTATGGGGTGGGGCAGGGTTGTGAATGCCATGGTTTTATAAAGCCAAGTCAGATACCTGTGGAACCAAGAGAATATACTTATGCAGATAAGTATTTTGTTCACTTGACAATTTGTTTTGATTGATTCTATGTCGATATACATGTGCATGTGATTCATTTATGATTTTTGAAAATCTTGTGAATACTAACACAAGAATTGATTGATTGCTTGAGGCTTGGGAATAGGTGTTGCTGGTTTCCAAAGGCATTGGAAATGTTCTAACCCAAGGAGAAGGATTCTCCAAGACCTATAAGAATATCATGTGGTGCATGTTGATGCATGCAAACAAGGACTTGGAAAAGCTCCAAATCGTGCCATTGGACAGAAAAAGTTGCAGAGGAAGCAATGCAGTCCTAAGGAAGCTACGTGGGAGTTGGAGGATGCCATGTGATTGGCACATTCATTGTTGGTTCAATTTTTGCAAAGCACTGAGGGCGGTGCCAGTGTAGTTTTCTATTTTGTTAAATTGTTAAGCACTGAGGTTAGTGCTATTGAAGGGGGAGGGGAATGTAACAGCCCAGCTTTGACCCCTTTTGCATTAATGTATATGATGTAAATATTATATGGAATCATCGCATGAAGCTCAAGGCGAAGGCCCTGTCATTGATTAATGTTTGGAATATAGGCGAGCATTGTTGATGCCTATGGTTTCTGTGCTATATCAAGCACGTTTGTAAACATCATGTGAATACGCAAATTAATGAAAAACCCACAACCAACTATGTCAATGCAATGAAAAATGAGATGGGGGCATGGTTTTCCTAAGGATAAGGGGGAGGGAATGTTAACCTTGAACCGGTTTGGGAAAAGCCATGTGTCATGGGGAAAACCCATCAAAACTGTCAACCACCCTTTTTCTTTTCTTTCTTCCCAATGATATATTTCTACCAGAATGTGGTTGAGGTTGTTATTGTAGGGAAGAGGAAGAGTATGGGAAAATTTTAATTGGGTAGAGCACCCAGTTTTGAATGTTGTGTTTTGACTTCATGAGCAAGAAAAACACACAGAACTGTATGCCATTTTTCGCTCATGCATTACATCTTTGTTTGGATTCACATTTTTGGGAGCTGGGGGGGATGTCTTGCTCATCCATCATTCTCTCCATTCGAGGAGAATCTCCTGGGTAGCTAATTTCTTCCTGTGTGTATCCTTCGCATTCTGCAAGTGTTTTCCCTTGGTGAGACTGTGATTGCTGTGTTGCAGCATTATCTTGAACTACAGAGTGTATGAGACCCTATTACTTGTGTTCTAGAGTAAAGCCGGTGTTGCTGAGTCTCCCTATGGTTTTTTTGTTGTGCACCCTGGTTTGGGTTTGAACTATGTATAAGACTTACGAGTGGGAGAGATGTAGAATGTGCTTGATAAACCTAGTGTGGAACCTCACAATAAGATAAGAGTGGCTGGTGAACCTTCTATGCACATCCTGAAGAGCACTAGAAGGGAAGGTGTAGCCTGAGGGACTGTGGAGCGGAGAAGGGGGCACTTCCTTGTGTTGGGTGCGTAGGTAGCGGGGAAGTCAAGCCAGATAGGTCCTTTGAAGGTGTTCTTATCTCTGTAGATGAGCTCACTAGCTAGCAGTTCTTCCTGCCCATTGCCTTATAATCCTGATAAACCCATATGTTGGCTTGGCTGTGTCTTGTTGAGTTTGAAATTGTGAGTAACCTTTGGCTGGATAGTCTGATGAACCCATATATTGTCTTGATTGGTCCTTAAGGTGAATGTTGGATTGACTGTGAATAGTCTGTGAAACCCAACTGTGAGATGGATTGGCTAAGTGGCCTGTGAAACCCATCTGTTGGTTTGTTTTCCCTTGCATCATGATAAACCCAACTATGTTGGATTGGCTGAGTTTGGTTTCACCCTTGGCTATGTATGAATTTTGGTTGCAGCCTTATCTATGTATGAGTCTGCTAGTGTTCCCTTATTCCTTGAGGAAATCATGCCCAGATCAGGGGTGGCAGTGTTGCTGAGAGATTGATGAGCACACTATCCTATGGTTGGGTGGAACGTTGCAGTGACATAGTTGGTTGCAGGACAAGATATTCTCAAGATAATTGTTCTTGTCCATGTTAATCTTTGGAATTGTATTTCTTGGATTGTAACTACTTGATGGAATATGATGAATATGTTAGCTGTGTTGAATTGATGAATTGTTGCTTTGAATGACTGCAATCATAGGAATCCATGTATGTTTCCTTCAATGCCTTGTTAAACTAAGTTGCAGGATTAGAATGTCAGATTGATGTTGGCCTGGATGGCCAAGTCTGTTCAAAGACTTCGATTAACATGTCTAATTTTTGAGCAGAAACCTTCTTCTGCAATGGTTTATTTCGCAGGCGGGATGCAGAATGTGGAAGAAATCCTTTGGCGGATTTGGACCTCCGCAATTTCCTTTCCGCAAATGTAGGATGGGGGATGTGGATATTTATTTTTGTGGAATTATGACGTTCCGCATTTTTTCGTTTCGCAACACACCTTTCCTCAATCTACGGGATGCGGAGATGTCTTTTTGTGGATTTACGGCTTTGCGTAGTTTTCATTCTGCAACGCACCTTTCCACAATATGTGGGATGTGGGATGTGGCTCCGCAGATTTCGATTTCCACAACGGTCATTTCCACATGCAAGATGCGGGAATGCAGAATGTGGGATGCAGGATCATGGTATCGCAATTTCCACAATTCTCAATCCCGCAACTCAAATTTTATGCGTCGTCGATTTTTGCGGGATGATTCTTAGCCATTGATTTGATTCCAGATGCAGGACCATTTGTGATCATTGATTTTCGTCGTTATTTCTCTCCGTCGTCCGATCTCCTCTGAGATATTTCCTTGCAGATAGTTGAACTAATCAGTCGAATATGAGAGGGAGCGTGACAATGTTATATCATGTGAACATGTTATGCCTCTACAAAATTCAAACGTAGATTGTAAACCCTCTATAGAATTTTGTCCATTATGTGATAAAATTAATTTTAAAGAACTAGACTTAAACTTACAATGAAATATTTATTGCAACCAAATTGATTTTACAAGTTAACCAACACACACACAACACGATATACAACTTACAGAGTTATGTACATTAAGTAGTAATGTACCTTTGAAGGGGGGCCTTCCCTATCAAGTTATGGAATACAGTCTATGAGATATTAACGCTTCAGAATGCCAAATACATACCTGGTATAATACTGATCAAAATATAAAGTAATCATAGTAGCATAAAAAATATATTTAAGAAATAGTTCTCAATTTTTCATTAACCTCAAATGATAATGCATTACATTTTTATAGAGATTTCTTTGGATAACAATAGAAATACTGAGAGTTATGCACTCAACAATCATTACATATAGCATGGAGAGAATAAAGGATAACACTGTGTATTTAATTGAAGATTTATATACTATAAATATTTCTTATTGGTCACAACTTCATGATAAATTAAATCGTAACAAGCCAGAAAGGACCTATCAAGATCTGAAGGATTGACAAATCCACACATTTAGGAGAAATTGTTTGTTATTTGATTTAGTAACCAGTCTTCAGTTGGTCCACCCTTCTGATGATTCCATGGAAAAGTATTCAAGATGGTCCACATTAATATGGAGAGAACCCACATGTTGATTCCTTATTTGCGCATCTAGAGATACTTGGAGCTATTGGGTTTACATGTTTTTTTAGAAAACTTGTAATTATCACAAAAACATATAATAGCTCAAAGACCTATAATCATCTATTAGTTACGATATTTAATGAACAAAACCTAGTCAATTATGTAAACACGAGGATCAAAATAAGAATTCAACCCTTACATACCTTAAAGGACATAATCATGAGTTTTTAAGGTTTATAATGACAAAAATATATAATTTGCAGTAAAAAAGGAAAGAGTCTGCTTAAGATGATAACCAAAACCACTGTGTAAAATAAGACAACTTGTAGGCCTAAAATCGCACCCAACTTAAGATATGACATGTCCTCATGCCATCAACTAACTGTGCAATTGCATCCAACTATAAGAGGTATGATCATTCATGGTTTTTGCATGCAAACCCAGATATCAATCAACTTCCTCCCACATGGAATCCTCTTCATGCTCATTACACAACTCTACAGTTCTATAAACTTCACTACTGCACCCGATTTAAGGAAAATGAAAATATAATCCAAACTTCTTAGTCCCTCCTGAAAGAATTGAAATAAAACTGAGATATGGTGATAGCCATTTGGAAGAATGGGCATCCCAAAGGGTCTCTTTCTTTCATTTGAGGTATAAGTAGCTTACATCTCCTTTTAGAAACCATCAGGGAAGGAATAGCACCTTAGTTCTTGATATTTTCAAAGTCCTACATAGTTATTCTATGATTATTCCTAGAAGTCTTTAATTGATTTTTACTTGTTAACACTTATTCATGGTTATTGAATAAATCTACAATCATTTGATGTTCTCCTTGAACATCGAGTTCATAGGTCAACTCACATTGTAGTAACCGTTGATTATATAAATCCCATTTGATTTGATTAAGGATAAAAGACGTAAAGGAACACATATTAACATCTCCTAGAAGTAAATTTGGGTTCTATATTTTTTCTGACTGCAAGAAGAAATTGAAGGAATACAATTCACATAACAAGTTTCACACCTTGGGAGGAAAATCTACATTAATTTATTCAAAATATTGTTTGGTAAGAATTTCAATTTTTTTTTCCATCCCGCAATCTAATCAACTGAAAGGTTACCCACTGCTCATTGAGTGTTGGCACAATTCTATCTCAACCTAGGTTCACCCAACAACATACCAAAATATACCAAGATACCGACCCAAAAGGGTCTAACGCTTTCAGAAACACTTGTGAAGCATATGAAGTCTCACCTGAAGTACCTATGGGGGATACAAGAACTAGGTTTCTGTAGAATATAATGGGAACAAGACAACATCGTCATAAATATAACTTTGACAGTCCTAGATCTTCGATAAGCCATGCACTTCAACAAGTGATTTTATCTAACTACGACACATAATGCTTAACAATGTAGCAAATACCATTTATAACTTATTTGTAAAGCACATTTAGTTAAACTATGACTCAACAATAAGCAAAATAATAGACCACACAACATCATAACAAATTTAACACTAGATATTTAATGTGGAAACTAAAGACATGAAAATCCATAAAAGTTTTCTTCTTCTTAAAGATTCACAGTAAAGAAATACTTTAGGTTTGCGCACAAAACCTACAAACTTCTCCTCAATAACTTATTACAACAGATCTGCGCACACAGACTTCAAATCATACTTCATCCATGCGACTCTCTTTTAGTTTATACTTTGACATAACCAACAAGTATATCTAGCTTATACCCAAAAAGAAACAAAACATGTAAGCCCCAAAATCCCAACTTGTTACATATTTATAGGCTCTTCGTATCCTTTCACCTCGTTCTCACTACCCAATCCTAATAATGTAAGTGGATAGAAACATTTAACCTCATAACCAACTCCCTGGTTGGACACCATCAAAATACCTAGCTTCCTTAAATCTCGATCTCTTTTTCAGAGCTATCCACTTCGTCGAACCACTTCACTACAACCCCATTCACACAACAACTACTTTTCCAAAATTGGTACCCAAAATTTCCTAGGGTCAACATGCCCCCAACGCTCACATGTGGCTCGTCCTAAGCCATTTCAGGTTCAATCAATTTTGTACCTTTGGCACTTTCTTCTTTGACATAAAATATTCATATGCGTTCTTCATTAATCCGACCGACCGCTAAACATTCTCCTATTTTTCCTCACTTCTTCCACAACTTCTGTAGTGATATGCCATTTTCTATGTTCCTCAATATATTCAGCTAATTTCTTCACCTATGAATGCATTGTTCCAATTACTTTAGATGTTTTTTCATCCTCTCCTTGTAGTTATTCCACTCTTTCTATTCTTTTTATTTGTTCCACCCTTAACTGGTTAACTTCTCCCTGCAATGTCTTATTTTTTGCAGCTTTTTCCATTCTCTCAATTAGTGCCAGAGTCTTTGACATACCCTTTTAATTGGTCAAGTTATCCTGCACTATGCCTGACTTAGCATTAATATCTTGAAGCACTACATCCTCTAGCAGCGAAGCCCAAGTTTGGGATATTTCTTCATATAGCTTCACACAGTAGGTATCAAAGAATTTGATACTTTGGATATCCCCTTGCACTTCTATTCGTCGCTGATCTATAAATTCTGGGTAGTATTTGGTACTAAATTTTCTTCTAATTCACCCACCTTTTTTCCTAATCATGTTATAATTCTAGTAAGTTGCAGTATTTTGTCATCATGATTCATTTAGCTGACTAGATTTTCCTTTGGAACTTCACAGAAAGAAGCTTCAAAAACGTCCTAAAGCTTCTACTTGTTGTATCTCAACTGATCCTTTTCTTTCTCAAGCTCGACAACCTGGTCCTTAAGGGCACTGTTTTGATTCCTATATCCCTTTATGAGATCATACATTGACTGCTCCTATTCCTTTACCTCTTCTACTATCTTTTTCTAAATATCATGTAACATAAACATGGGTAGGGTCGTTAGCTTCATGTCAACATAACCCGACTAAAGGAATATTGCGTTGAATTACTCTACAAAATGAAATTCATGCGGTAGAAGCTTAAATACCTAATTTGTAGTAGATGATGAAGCTATGTGCTCTTTTTCTGCAACCCTCTCGATGTCCTCTAGCTTAATTTCCACTAGTTTAACAGTTCCTGGTGGAGCGAGTGATATAATGATTGCTTTGACAACTATGTAGTTCATATCTTGCAAGTTTTTTACACCCCCGAATAACTCTACAGTCCTTTCTTTCGCTAGCTTCCTATTTTCTTTTCTCGATTCAGTCATCCTATTGAACATGATTTTAACATCATCATTAGTCAAAGCTTGGACTACAGTCGTCTTTTGTTCCTTTTGTTTCTTTTTCCTTTTCTGCTTTGAGGTTGCATCCTTATGCTTTTCCCCTAGTCCTAGATCAATTAGTTTTGCACTTGACTCTTGATCATCATTCTACACATTGGGTGGGTTATCATGTCCCATTTCATGTTGCTGAGTACTCTGAGTCTTGTGGCCATTTTAGAGTTGCTCAGATGCACCCTCTTGTCATGGACCCTATTGGGAGATACCTGCCGATATTTTCTCATCTTCGATAGGAACTTTTCACTTCATTGGCAATTCTTGGACAATAGAATCCACTTATTCTTGTGTCAACTTATACCTAATAATAAGCCACTACTTACATCGGTCCTACCTTGCTTTGACATACATTTGATGAGGTCAAATATTGAACCTTATGATATTCCCATGTCACTCTACAATTTGAGCCTCTATGCATGGGATCTTAACAACATTATGATTTAATGCTTCCTTGTGGATGTAAATTTCAATATTATTATATTCATGTCTTCTTTTGTTTTCAATAAACCACAAATTGACATATATGTCCCCCAAAGAAGGGATATGATTTTCGATACCTTGGTAATTTGGTGGCTATGACCATACAACAAATGAAATCAGTATCAACAACTAGGAATATGTGAAAGGGTTACCTTTATCTTGATTGTCGACATATCCATTAAGGAATTCATTAAGAATAAAGGTGGCCCAATTCATCTGCACACTCGTTGCACACTACTCGGTTGATGCTATGACTGATGTGGTTACTTGGTTTGGCCACATTTTCCTCAATACTTTGATTTCTAACACCTTCGCAAAAAAGTTGACAAGTTGGTCACTGATAGAGGCAATGTCGAACCTTATTTTGTTATTCAACAAGTTATACTTCTTCTTCATCCAAGTGGCCAAACATCTATCTTTTTCCTTCTTGACAAAGAAATGAGAAAGGTCCACCCAAGAACTAGGAAACCCCATAATCCATGCAATCAAGTTGAAATCAACTGATATATTCTTTCCCATCCATAAAAAGACACCATGGAAACAAAACAACAACTATTTGACACATTCATTAGCTTTGGTAGTATGTCCAAAGTGTGGCATGTCCATCGGCTACAAAATACCTGACCTCTACAACCCTAGATCCAATTACATAGGCTCAAGCTTAAGCGGTGCACCCTCTTCCAAATAGCATGTATTCATGTAGTTCTTTGTGTGGAATTATGGGCACTTCACCAAGTCATGACTCTTCATATGAAAAAATATGGATATTGGCGAGTATATTTCCCTGCACAACAACACACTTTGGAATAGGTGGGGTCACCATTGAGTATTTAGCATTCTTATTGATCTAGACTGACGATAAATCCATATTTTGTGATGGCATGTATATAAGGAGCATCATAGCATACCCAGAACCAAAGGCCTTAGCATCATGTTTCTCTTTTGTCCTTCCCTTTGGATTCATTTGATAGTATGACGTTCTCTTTTTCCTTGGCATGTTTACTAGTATCTGAGGCACAAATAATTTCGGTTGTTATTCGACATTTGGAATAGATTCTTGCATTTCCACCTTCGCAGCAGATCCCTATACTTCACTTGTGCTAGAGAGATCAACCTACATCGTTGTAGTCTGTTTTTCTAAACTCTACTTTAGGATACCGCTCACACTTTGACTTCCTCAACACACTTCAACATCTTGACATAATGAGTCTTGAATGGTTGAGTAACATGTTTTTAAATAAATTTTCACATGCATCTTTATTTTCAATTCTATTGTTCAATCAATAAGACTAGATATTTGTAATGATTATGGAGGTGGTGGCAAGGCTGTTCAAACTCTTGATATTTTTCATGAATTTATGATAGGATCCCATTGACGTCACCATTACTTATGCCTTAAAATCAATCATTAAATGCACATTAACTGCAACTTCGACAGAGTGCCAAATTCAATTGTACATTGATGTATCCATACATAAACATATGGGATGACACATTAATTTAATTCAAAAACATGTTACTTCAACGGTCATCTACCTCAACCTCAAAAAAATACAGACTTCAACATATGTATAAAACTTGGACACAAAAAAAGGTGGGGTTTCCATTTTTTTTTTACTTCATACAAATTTACAGATTAAGCCAAGGAATACATGACTATCCCTATAGTGTTTTAGCCTAATCCCATTAACCAACCCTATCATAGGTTTTTCATTTAACTTTTTTAATTAGACAATGCCTCTTTTTGTTGCATAATTAATGACAGAAGGTCCTAACCCATGCATCCTTATATTACCAGGGTGTTTGAAAAACTTACTGTCGTAGAGTAGGAATAAGTCCCCTTGCTGAAATTTCTTATTAGTGATATGGATATCATGTCAAGCCTTCTCTCTTTATTTTTAAACTTGTTTCTGGAAGCCTATAATGAATCAATCCACTTCTAGTTGGAGCAGCCATGCCAATATTTATTTCACAACATCAGTATCAGACACATCGGTAAAAGCAATGATCCATAAACTTGGCATGATATATTCCATGGGTATAATAGATTCTTGTCCATATACTAGCCTGAATGGTGTTTCACCCATCAATTTCTTGCAAGTTATTCTATAATCCCATAAAACTAGAGGGATTTTCAAATCCTAGTCGCCATGGTTCACATTGCATACTTTTGTCAAGGCATGCTCCAAAATTTTGTTCAACGCTTTATGAGTCCCATTCAATACATGGCCATGACCCAAATTTAGCCTCCTTGGTTTGAATACAATCTCAAAATCAAACTCCTAGAGAAATAAGGCCCACCGACATATTCCCCCCTCCCCCCCCCCCAACACTAGCTTGTTGACAAGGTAATTCAATGCAAAATGATATGTAAACATTTTAAAGTACTCCCCTAGAAAATAATCCCTAAACTTTTGCAGGGCATATACGATAGCTATCACCTCACTTGCTGTCATAGTATAGTTTCATTCTACCGTCGAAATGTTTCTAATAGTGAATTAAATTATAATATCACTGGAACCCTCACCTAGTTGAGAAAGCATCATGTCTATCCACCTATGGTGTTCCTCTAATAGTGTAGTGGAAGATTCAGTACATCTCCATTTCTTCCAAAGAACCCTAATGGGTACCACTACAAAGTGGTATGTAAATTTGAAAAGATCCCTTCATACCACATTTGAGACCATGTCCATGACATTTATATCCTACTTTCAGTTGCCAAGAAGGCATGATCTTGGGCTTGAAATTATCACAGAGTTTCGATAGAACACAACAACACACATAGTGGACCACATCCATGAGTGGCATCGTCACCACACTTTGTGTAAAATAGATAGTCAACCTCCTTTCCTTTTGGATTGGTTTCTCAAATCACTCCAACCAGCTACACCAGTGCCAAAAAATGAGGAATAATCGATCCTCAAATCCCAACTGTTTGACCTCATATATGCCCACTCAGGGTATTTGTATATCATACTACCAAATGCCCCCAACATCGATCACTAGATCATCCTGTTTCAGGGATGTCGCATTTCACGGATGGTCTTATTGGATCCATTTCCTCCCATGGTAAAGTTTCCCCACAAACAACTCTTACACCACCACCCATGATGGAACAATATCCACCTATCCCCATTGTGTCAACTCCCACTACTACTACACCAATTCCTTCATTTGCACAACCTAAGTATGGACCATAAAACCCTATTCATCCAAGTACAAGATAATTAAAATCAGTTCCTCAATCAGAAATGGCACCACCCATTCCTACATCCACATCATATGTGGAAAAGCCAACCTATACCCCACCCCTAAGGTATAATCCCTATTATACATACCCATTCCCCCTTGGTACAACACCCATGCCCCATATGGGAGTCAAATGTTTCCAACCTTCTATGCAACACCAACATCTACAATTTGAGCAACTAAACATCGCCAATTCCCTAAATCCTTGGAATCAGGGGAAGAATAAGGGAAAGCACAGACAACCCCAACGATATGGACAGGGGGGGAACCAAGTTTCACAATAGAACCTAAATCAAGGTAGCCAACCTACACAAGGAGGAAATACCCCCAAGAAAGGAAAGAACACAAACTTGAGGATAAATTAACCTTGCTCAATCTGTGTTGAGTACAGTCATTATACTCACCATTGTCTGTTGATGCTCGATTTCCAACAATTGGTAGGATCCAAGAAGTAGACACCCACAAATACTCCTTAGGTGCCTCCTGCACCACAACCCCAAGGAGTGGTTACCCAATAGCTGGCTCCTTTATTTCCAAGCGATGTATCATTCCCAAAAAATTATATGAACTTAGCGTTGATCAATGTCTAGAATCGTGCCAAAGGGTACACCAATGTTGATACCCCATTGGTCCTTGAAGAGAATTCAGTCCCTTCAGGAGGAACTTGGAAGATTCTGCACCCCAACATGGATAAAATACCGAGGCTACCCAAAGCACCACTAAGATGGACCCCTCATAATCCCCACATGAAGGATACTCATAATTACAGCATTGTTGAAAACTTGTCACAATCACTAGCCTCGATGTCAATATTATAAGTATTTCAATCTTACCCTTTACAACGAAAGGCACTCCTAAATGCACTTAGCATTGTCGACCCTTCCAATGCAAACCTGATGACTTTTGGACTTAACCCAAGTTAACCATAACTACTATCATTCGTCACATTCCAAGTCCCATTCACGGTCAATAACATCATTATCCATCGATGTATCATTGATGAAGGCGCATCCACATGTGTTATGTCTTCCAATGTTTGAAATATCCTCCGAGTTAGCACAATCCTTTATAGCTCTTCGCACTTATGATGGAATATCGTCCCAACCACAAGGATTATACCAAAATTTCCCTTTAGAGCTAGGAGGGGAATGGTAATGATTGATGTTGAATTCATCAATTCCCAACTTGAATAGAACATCCTCTTGGGTCATAATTACATGTATTCCATGTAGGAGTTCACCCCCTTGGTGTTTTGTACTATGATGTTCCCATTTAATGGGAAGGTGGCCACCCTTGACCGACTCAGCTACTACAACCCCCACACATCCACCAATATTGAAAATTTACTAACCACAGTAACTTAAACAAACCCCACACCCTATATTGAAATTAATCCAGGTGTCTAAAAGGATTCTGACCTCCTAGGTAAATATTCAGGAACTCCACCTGAAACCCCCCCATTACAAATGATCTCATGTGTACCCTTTCCACTACAAAAAAAAAAATCTTTGGCACTTGGGGCATCATCATCATATCCAACAAGTAATGGAATGGAACAAATATTGAACCCTTCTATGCCTCCCATGCTCTAAATTCCATTTTTGTATGCCCCCGCCCCCCCACAGGAGTGAAAGGAACACCAGTCATGGCTCAGTTAAATCTTATAGGACTCACATTAGAGATCCCTATGTGGTACCTTATGCCACCATTCCCATATATGGATTCCAAACCCATCATACATTACAAGATGGTATTGGTACAATGAGTCACCCCTACGACTCCATCCACTGAATTCACAACCCCCATGACTCAACCACCATTGTCAATCACCAAACCAAAAAATTGTGTCATTATTCAAACTTAGAAAAACATTAATCCCAATGAATGTATCACCCATCCCAAGTTGAAGGCCCCCACCAATATCAACCAAGCCCTTGAATCCTCATCAAGGGCACCTAAACTCAACATGAAGTATGCCACCCAATAAACGCTCAAGGAACCCATCATGCATGATACACCTACCATGCAGTTCACACCCCCATGCACTTTAGGTGGAAAAAAAGGTCATGCAACCAATCTATGTGCTACCTTACCAGAGCTAAGAAACTTTCTCAATACACTTGTTAGTGTCACACATGCCCCTCAAGTTGAGACTGGGGGCACATCAAACCCCTCGACCCCTAATTCCAAATCCTTACACACAAACAAATCATGTTTGATTTATTCTTTATACAGGCACTATACCCACAAGTGCTCCAATCTCCCTTGATTTTGGAATGCATTGGAAACCATCTATCTCACACAAAGGACGGAAGAACCCTCATCTACACCACTACCTAATGCAGCTTCCATCAATATGATCACCACTAATGTAGTTGTAAAAATTATGTCTCCATATTTAACCCCTTCAGATATCCCTACATCATCTCAAGCATACCCCACTCATATCAACCGTGATACCCAAACCAATGCGTTCACTTCTTGCGGGAACCGCAACCATATGATTCCTAGTCATAGCACTCCAACCTTTGCTATCATGACCACATCCCTCCTAGTACCAAGACTTGTACCAGTAAGGGGATCACGCCCATGACGAGCATGTGGTGCTACTTCCCACTATTAATTTTAGTGCCCCATCTTGCGTGCTGAATGAGAGGTTAACCTCAAGAATATGCATCTGCAATACCAACTTCTTCACCTTTCGGTATTTCCACAAGAATCATTGATAGAGTAAGTTGTTCCTACCCACAGGGGGTTGACTAGAGAGGCAATATCTTATCATGTCCATTCATATTGGGGGTTTGAACACCCCTTAAAAACTCAAAAATATATTTCCTTATATTAAGGGGTCAATGGGGGATTCTTAATTTGACATAGTAATATAAATATTGGGGGTTATTGTATTTGGGTGGGATGAGGAATAAACTCTAAATTGTGGGATGGATTCACACCTCCAAATCAATGGATCAGTTCATACCTTCAAATCGTGGGTTGGATTCATATTAATCCTGGGTTTTTCTAAGGAATAAACTCCAAATTGTAGTTTAGATTCATACCTCCAAATCATAGGATGGATTTATATCACTCCTAACTACTGCTAAGGACTAGCCTCCAAATCATTGAACCTATAAAGCCTTATTTTCTTTTTATAGAAATGTTTTAGGTTGGGGTTTAGGTGGGTATTGAGATTCAATCAAACCTTGCTCCATGACTACCAAGAAAAGTGAGATAAATATTTCTTGGCTCACTAGAACTAATAAAAGTTAGATCAATCTTTCTTGAATAATTATTTATTTCAACTCTTTGTATTCTTTGATTGAGTTATATTTGGAATATTCATAATTGTGATTTCAATTCTTATAATGCAAGGAATCCGTCTTAATATTGTATTGGAACTAATATGAACATAGGTGAAAATCTAAATCCTTATTTACATGCCCTATGTGTTATCATTACCATGAAATGGTGTCATATAAGTTTCACTATTTGTGTATCTTTATAACTATTGCATGCTTGAAACTTAACAATTGCTTGAAACTTAACAATGGAGATTTTTCCCTCTCCTATAAAGATTAAAAAAACTAGATATAAAACCAAGGAAAGGTAACTAAATGTTGTTAATTCCGTTGATTCCAAGACTAAATGTAGAGGAAGTGGAGGAATTCATTGCATCTTGTGATGAATGACCCAAATCCAATCTATGCACACAATCATATGGTGTTATTAGAAAGTAAGAGGAATTTTTTATGTTCATTTGGGTTCAAACATCAATGATGTTTGTTTTGATAGGAAGGTAGGGAAATCCATCCATGAAATGGTTTCAATTTTGCATTTTTATGGAGTTTAATTAATTAATTTTATAGCAAACATGAGCTCTATATGGATATACTTGTATTTACATGATTAAAATTTGTAGATTGACATGTTGTGGTGTGAAACATATGTAATTCTCATATTTTCTAAGCATTGCACCGACCATTGAACTCTCAGTCTTTTACATTCTTTATTACATTGATATCTTGACTAGGCTGTATTTTACGCATTTCTCCTTTCCCATTGCTAATCCATTGGGTCTTACACTATCCAACTATACAGATTGATTGGTTGACCCTGCAATCCTAGTAGGATCATTATTAGCATTATATTATTATTTTATTTAGCATCTTGTTTGTTTATACTAATATGCATTAGGGATCTTGTTTGTTACAATTTGATAATATGATATAAAGGGGGTATTAAAAAGGGCTTAATAAAAATCGATATCTACAATATCTGGTGAAACTAGGGGTTTTCTTAATTGGAAAGGTATATTGGGAGGGGGGTTCAACAATACAATTTTAGAAGGCATTTTCCAATATTTCATGAAACTAGGGATATTCTTTAATATCCTACAAACGATCATGTTATGTAACAAGTTCAGTGAGTGAACCCCTCATGTTCCCACCTTGGAAGATACCATCAAGAATGTATCCCCCTGTCCAGTATACCCATCAGTGACGATTCATCATCCTATGATGAAGACTCGGATCCACCACATACATCGCATGGTTCCTAGCCATTAGGAGATCTCATTTCAATGGTGGCTACACACTCCTCAGGTGTGCTATGTTTTGGTTCTTATTTCTACATTGTGAATACCTTGGTCATGTCCTCTACTATATGTGGGTATCTGCATGACATGTGCAATATTTGTACCAGAAAATCCCACGATCATCAAAATGTTGTAGGACAACTTTTATCAGGTATCATCCCAAAAGTGGCATATAGTCAATTGTTTTACCCTCTTATCACATTGCATTGAATAGAAATCCCACTGATAGACATAGGGTCCTAATTCCCAGAAATAATGTGCCATCAACATTCTTCCTAAGAATAACATGTTTCCCCCATGGGCGTGCACACCATTGCAAACCCTGTCATCATTTGACATCCATGATGTCCAACCCCCATAAGACCTATGAATTTGATCCACCTCTAGAAGATTAACCCATAGTTCATAATATCATAGTTGAGCATTTACCCCCTTACCTTCATCAGTTCAACATACTCAAATTCATAGGCACCAAATTACAAGGAAGATTTGTCATAGCCATCTCATAACCCCATGAGCATTCAAACCATCTGTAAATCCCGTTTGTATCATCACCTCTGCTAAGAAAATGTGGGGGGGAATCCCGAGAAACAACCAATTCTATTTAGTTATTCTCGCGGGAATACTCTGGATGACATTGATTCATGGGTCAAATGTCTTGGCGTCTACAAAACCACCTTCAATTCATTTTGGAAAAGGTCCCTCGACCCACTCAAAACTGTGGGAACCCCTCCCATCATCAAATTGACACCTCGACACACCAAAAACTATTGGAGTCACACCCTTCATCAAATTGGTCCCCTGACATGCCCAAAATCATGAGGACCCCGACCAAATATTCTTTATGAACAAAGAGTTCCATGTTTCACTTACACATGGGAACCCATCAAGTATTTTTGGAAACAATCCCCTGGTCACCTTTGATCGATGACGTTGAGTATCCTGGTGCCTATTAATCATGTCTTTGTCAGTTATCATGTTCCCAAGTATTGCATTTCTCACAAATCCCTTCATCTACAGTTGGTTCCCCTCCATTACATCTCCCCTTGAAGTATGATACCATCTACTCCCCCCCCTAATTTTATCATCGATCAAAGGAAGTATGATCGCTACGCTTATCAACCAATATTGTGTCAGGTTAGTCAGTTGCACTTGGTTACAACATGCTCTTGGTTCATCAAACAAGAACCTCATCTTGTAATGATTCTTCAGATCTCATCGATGCCAAATTCTCACATTCTGAGAGTTGAAGAAGTAGCAGTGGTACCTTGGGATTCCTTTCAATTGCAACAAGAAATTGTCTCTGATTGAGTAAGGAGAGTCTTTAGTGATCCTTAACTTAGTAGTCTCCCCTATGCTCTACAACAAAACCTTTCATTGCATTAAGGTCGGGAGTCGTACATTTTGAAGGTAGAGGTGTTCACGTTTGAAAATGATAGCAGCAGCATATTTGGTACACTGCATTCTCCTTGACTTCACCAACATTTCAGACACCCGCCCCTATGGGATTCTTCATATTCTCAACAGTTCCTCTTCTTTAGCACCATTTACACAAAATCCAGGTTCATGTACTCTTGCATGGTTCAAGGGCCANACCCCCGCCCCTATGGGATTCTTCATATTCTCAACAGTTCCTCTTCTTTAGCACCATTTACACAAAATCCAGGTTCATGTACTCTTGCATGGTTCAAGGGCCACCATCGTCCATGACCAAAACAATTTATGAAACACTAGTACAACATAAGAGATAAGTAACAAAAAAAAAACCAAAACCCGCATATAAATGACCACTTTTGATTTGGCGATTACTGGTGGTTAATTTCCCATCTCTTATCACGTGACCAAAAATGTGGTCATATTTAGTTTGGTCATTTATAACTTGCATTGTGGTCATTAATTTGGTCATTAATTGTCACAATTAATGACCAAATATATGTGACAATTAATGACCAAATATATGACAATTAATGACCAAATATACGAGCAAATTAATGACCACAAGACAAGCTATAAACGACCAAACTAAATATGACCATATTTTTTTGCCATGTGATAAGAGACCGGAAATTAACCACCAAAACTGCCATTTGGTCATTTTTTTGGTCTCTTATCTCTCATTTTTTGGTGAAAAGAGACCGAAAATTAACCACCAACCTCCTGCTTGTAAGGAAGGTGGTCTTCCATTGAGCTAGCACCCTTTAAGAATTTGGGAACCTTACTTACAAAGTCCTCTATAATGGTAAAAAAGATCAATGCATGCCTTTGAGTATGTAATGGCTAAAAAATGATGATAGATTTTATAAGTTCATGAGATATGATCAAGGAGGCTATGAAAAACATGAACATAGATATGTAAATGCTATAAAACTTTTAAATCCAATATGATGAAGCAAAACTTGGAGATCAACCCATTCCGAAAACTTGTTTGAACCCTTGTAAAAGTACCTAAAGGTTCTTAGTTAGATCCACTAACCACAAAGTGATATACAAATAGAATAAAGGAAAGAGGTAAAGAGGCATTAACACAGTATGGTAACTTAAATATATTATTTTAAATAATAGGTTAACAAATTTCCTTCAAAATTCAAACAATGTGAATCATAAAAAAACATTCAAATCTGCTTTCAAGTTGAAAAAGCTCGAAACATTTGAAAACAACATGAATAGTTACATTAAGTTTCCAAGAAATACTAAATACAATAAAAAGTCAAACAAGAATGCTATCGTAGTAGGAAGGCCCAACTAGTTGTTTTAACTCACAACAGACAACATCCACTGTTTTTTCTGTTTTAATTCAGTCGAGAGATACTTTCAACTTGTATGTTTATCGATATTCCTTTGAGAAGCACTCTGGAAGAGTTAAAAATGTCATGGCAATGTAGAACCTCCCTTGCATTCTAGAAAGAAACGCCTTCTTGTAATTAATCAATCCATATTAGATATGCAATTAATTGATAGGTAATGCATTGATGTAACGACCTTTTAAGATGATGCCATTTTTTTTCAAAATGGAACATCCTATAAGATACGCGATGTATGCAAGGCATAAATATTTTACCTTCACTCGTCACTTGATCAACAATTAGTTCATTATATAAAAAGCAGCTTCAGGAGGTCTTCTCTCTCTGCCTAATCTCATCTTAGCAGGGGATCTTAATCTGACATTGAATGCTTCTGAAATTTGGGGATCCAAAGCCCTTGCTGATCCTTTGGGTTCTTTTTTCTCGAAACTTTTCTTTGATCATCACTTAGTGGATGTTGCTCCTCCTTGTGCTGGTCCTACCTGGAGGAATGGAAGGATTGGGGAAGATGGTATTTCTAAAAGGTTAGATCGATTTTTGTTGTCGGAACAGCTGATCAGCTCTCTGCCAAGGTATAGAGCTTGGGTTCATAGAAGTGGATTATCTGACCACTTTCCTATTGTCTTGAACTGGTTAGAACAACAAAAACCTAGTGCTTATCCTTTTAAGTTTAATCATTCTTGGTTAGAGAATGAAGATTTTGTTCAGATGGTTCGTTCAAAATGGCCTCTTATTTCACCGGATCCCTCTAAGGATGCTATGAACGATCTCTCTTGTCGTCTTCACATTCTTAAAGATAAGGTTAAATCCTGGACTAAATTTGAGGCATTAAAAATGAAAGATAAATCTGCAGTTTTGGATGAGGAAATTAGCTCTCTTCTCCTTTCCTCCCAGTTAGCAATATTAAACAAAGAACAGCATCTTAAGCTGTGCTCTCTCAAAGCTGCTCTACAAAAATTGACTGATCATGAAATTTCTTCTGCAAGACTTCAAAGCAGAATTACCTGGGCTCAAAAAGGGGATGCTAATACCAAGTATTTTCATGCTGTGGCTTCAGCTCGAAAAAATCATAACGCTATTTGGAGTCTAAAAGATGACTTAGGCACTTGGGTTTCTGATGATCAAAGTCTAAAAGCCCTAGGATTCCAATATTTCAAGACCATGTTCGCAGATGATAAGCTGACAAAATTGGAATCTCAGCTGAAGGTTATTAGACTTTTTCCCGCTTTTATCAGCCAGGAGGATAAAGATTCCTTTACTATTTCGGTTACCATTTCGGAAGTGGAAAAGGATCTTAAACTCTTTAAAAAAGATAAGGCTTCTGGGCCGGATGGCTGGCCAGTTGAGTTTTTTTTGTTCTTTTTTGATCTTTTGGGTCCTCTCCTTGTTAAAGTGGTGGAATCTGCTAGAACCTCGGGCAGAGTGGCTCCTGCTCTCAACTCTACCTTTCTAGCTCTTATCCCTAAGTCAGACAAGCCTGTTTCTTTTGCTGACTTTCGTCCTATCTCCCTTTGTAATCTCTGTTATAAATTGATTTCCAAAGTTGCAGCTTTGAGATTAAAACCCTTTCTGGATGCCTCCATCTCTCCTCAACAATTTGGCTTTCTTAAGAATCGGTTGATCCAGGATCCCATTGCTATCACTCAGGAAGTCTTGCACACAGTAAATTCCAAAAATAAATGTGCCCTCATCCTTAAGCTGGATTTATCTAAAGCCTTTGACAGAGTTAATTGGACCTTCATCCGCCTTCTTCTTATTCAAATTGGAGTACCCCTTGTTGGGGTTAATTGGATTATGGGATGCATCTCTTCAGCCAATTTTGCAGTTCTTATTAATGGTTCTTCGTCCTCCTTCTTTCTTGCTTCGCGGGGTTTAAGACAGGGCTGTCCTCTTTCCCCCCTTCTGTTTATTCTGGTTATAGAAGGGCTTAGTCTCTTGATTGAGGAAGCTAAATGGACTGGCAAGATTAAAGGCATAAAAGTTACATCTAAGCTCTCTCTCACCATTTATTATTTGTGGATGATGTGATTCTTTTTGGTTTGGGTTCCTATGAAGAATGGCTGGCTTTCAAAGGTATTCTGGATATCTTCTGCGAGGCCTCTGGTATGAGCATAAATGTGAACAAATCTTGTTTTTTACAAAAAGGTATTGATGAGGCAATTCTCCAAAAAATTTCAGATATCCTCCCCTACAGGTCTGATGATTTTCGGAAAGGCTTTAGTTATTTGGGATATTTTCTGAAACCAAATTGCTACCTGGTAAAAGATTGGCTTTGGATGGTTTCGAAATTTGAGAAGAAAATTTCACATTGGACTAACAGACTCCTTTCCATGGGAGGCAGGCTTGTCCTTATTCGTGCTGTTCTTTCTAGCATGCCAGTCTACTGGATGGCTTTGGTTTCGATCCCCTCCTCTATTCTAGATAAACTTAGAAAAGTGATTTTCTCTTTTTTGTGGGGATCATCTGAAAAGACTAAAAAATTTCATCTAGTGGACTGGCATCTTTTGGCTCGGCCCACTTCCCATGGTGGCTGGGGTATTAAGCGTCTCCCTAGCTTTAGTCTCTCTTTGAGAATGAAATCTTTTTGGCTGGCAGTCAACAGCACAAGCATTTGGAATCTTCTGCTCACTACTAAATATATGAAAAACAAGCCTTTTCACCTTTGGCTCAGGGATAAAATTTTTATTTATAATAATGCCTCTATTATTTGGAAGGGTTACATTGCAACCTTAGAATGGATTGGTAAAGGAATTTCCTGGAAAGTTGGTAATGGTGATTCCATCTTCCTGGGTGCTGACCCTATTGTGGGTATGGGATCCTCTTTTATTCTGCCTAGAGGATTGAGAGACTATTTAGAGGATTATGGTATTTGCTCCTTAGCTCAGGCTCGAAATCAAACTCCAAATGCCAAAAGTTACTGGTTTTCTGCAGATGATCTTGATCTTTTGGGTGACTGGAAATCTATCTGGGATAATTATATAAGAGGTTTGGAATTTGGTCATATTCGGCTCTCTGATCAAAATAATATTTTAATTTGGTCTTTTAACAAATATACAGGGCTGTTATCAGCTGCTGAAGGTCATTCCTGTGTAATATCTAATAACTGTTCAGATTTAAATGATCAGGTTCTGAAAATTTTGTGGACTTTGACTATCCCTCTGAAAATAAAATGCTTTATCTGGCTGTTGATATATCGAAAGATATTAACCTGGGTGCAATTGCAAAAAAGAGGCTATAATGGGCCTAGTCGTTGTGTCTTCTGTGAAGTTAACCAGGAAGATATCCAACACCTATTTTTCTGCTGTCCCTTTTCTGCCCGTATATTCACTTTCTTTGAAGAAAAATTCAGCCGCTCTTTCCCTATTTACAGCTCTGTTCATTCTTACTTGGACCGTTGGTTCTCTTGTACTGTGAGTTCTGCCCCTTACTATTACTTTCCTTTGTTTATATTATGGGGTATCTGGCTCTTCCATAATCTCTGCTTATTTGAAAATAAGAAACCATCCCTCTCTGTCTTGATTGCCAGAATTGAAGGCATGATAAATACTTTTCCTGTGCCTCTGAAAATCCACAAAGTTCGCCATATAGGACATAAACCAGTAAAATGTTTTCCTTGTGGTTTTTTCGATGGAGCTGCTGCGGAGTCTATTGGCGGATTAGGTTTTGTAATTTATATAAATGATTCTCATTTATATAGCTTTTCAATGGGTTGTGGAAGAAGCTCAAATACTAGAGCAGAATTATTGGCTGGATGGGCTATTGTAAGAGTCAGCCTTTTGATGGGTGTCCCTATGCAGCTGATATATGGGGATTCTTTGGTTATTATCTCCTGGATCAATAGATCTACTGCACCTGATGTGCCATCTCTGATGCACTGGTGTGTCGACATTAGACATATGCTTCAAAAGGCCCCGCCGGTGATCTTTAAACATACATATCGTGAGCATAATACGCTGGCAGATGCACTCTCTAAAAAAGGCTTGAATCTGGATATGGGAGTTGTTTCTTTTTCAGAATATATGGATGGTTTGATTGTGAACCAAGGCAATCTTTATCTATTTTAGAGTAGCTGAATATTTCTTTCTTCAGCATGGTTATGGATGATGGATGATTTCTATTTCTGTTATATGTAGAGTTCTTTCTGCCAGCATGTTTTGCTCTGATATTGAATTTTTGAAGTTCATCTTCGATATTACTCAGTATTTCTGACCTGTTTATATCAGGGATGATGAGAAAAGTCTGCTATGATCAGACTTTTTTTGTATCTGCTGCTCTATCTGTCATTTTTTGTTGTTGATGTTGTATATGGGAACAGGAAGTCCTCATGCAGTTATGTATATGATGTATTTTTCTGCAGTTATGTATCTGCTTGGCAGTCTTCATGCAGTATATGCCACTTATATTTGTGGCGTTGGCTCTGGGATTTAGCAGTCTTCCTGCTGAGATGTAAAAGATGTCTTTTGATTCATTGAATAACAAAGACTGGTATTTTTTTCCTCTGAAAAAAAACATTTAAGATGTATCAACTCGTGGTCAATATGTAAAATCATTATACAGAGAACATCTCACTCCTTATTACCCTTGAACCCTTTAATTGATATTCATAAAATCCATTTGTATATTAAGCTTAGATGAATTTGGGATTTCCCTTTTTACTTTGGAATAACCTATATATATCCATTTTATCCCTACACATTCATAATGCATACATTAATTCCTTCTATAAGAATGGCATACAATACACGTTTTCATCATAATTCCATAAATATTTTCATTAATCTTTTCATTAAGCAAAAACTTAATATATTGACTTAATTTACTTTATCATTTACTTTCCTTGCCCTTACACTCACTACATGAATTAGATTTAAATACTACCTAGGAACATTCCTATAAAGACATGTACATTCAACATAATCTTAATTATAGATGTATAAAAGCTTCATATGGTCATGATAGTCTTGTTCCTATCTAATAAATAAATTACATTTATAATGCAGAGATAATTCATTCCACATAATACATTTATATTCAACCCTAAATGTATTTATAAAAAACCATAATGCATTAACCTGGCATTTATTTTTAAAATCACTTTTGAATTACACTTGTAATTCAACTTAAATGCATTCATATGACTGTAGGTGCCTGCATGCAAGGAATGCTGCTTGACGTTCCAGTTCTGACTAGGGATTGGGTTGTTGGTCAATAATTGCAGCACGCCCAAATAATCTGCGGTTGTGCATATCTTCAAACCCTAGTAATCTTGCATATTATCTCTAATTGTATAGTGAAGTTTATTGAATATGTAGAAACTTTTGTATGTATGGTGCATTATTCTCAAAGTTCAGATGGTATAACGAAGTTGGTTTGCAATTACATGAATGCAATATGTTTCATGCTTTTTTTCTGCTTGTAATCACTTGGACATTCATTTGATCAAAGTTTATTCACTAACTAATGAATGTTCAACTCCACAAATATGTGAATCTATTTTATCTTGGATGGATCGATTGTATTGTTCTTGATTTAACCATAGGAGGGAGATTTCCATCGTGATGTAGTGAATATGTATGCCCATTTATAGTTTGAAATCAAGGGTTTTAGTTATTTTTTTTCTAATGTTCAACTCCAGAAATATGTGAATCTATTTTATCTTGGATGGATCGATTGTATTGTTCTTGATTTAACCATAGGCCCGGAGTTTTCCATCTTGATGTAGTGAATATGTATGCCCATTTATAGTTTGAAATCAAGGGTTCTAGTTATTTTTTTTCTAGAACCATATTCGAAAGAAAGCATTTGACGGGAGAGTATCTGCCAAAATAAAGGATTTTGATCATTTGAAATTAGTTCAAATCAGTATAAAGGTAGATATCATATTTACATAGAATAAACCTTCTTTGATCCTTATTCCTAGTCAAAGCGAATTAGGCAAACAATCCCTCACCTGGAAGCGGTGGTTGAACAAACTTTATCATATCCATATTCGAGAGAGGTAGATTCAACATTTGAGTGCTAACCATAACAACCACTTGGATAGAATGAATAAAGTGCCTTTGCAGTCCACTTGGCTAGATTGAATAAAGTGCCTTGTATTAATTTGTATTGTATTGATAAATTTGTATTAATTTGATCCTATATTTTTCATTACCACAATAAGTCACCAATATATCAAATATTAAATTAACAAAGAAAAATGTATTTGTTTTCTTAGTCAGACTATCAATCATTGGTACTCAAACAAATCATAAACACCAATGAATGAGCATATATTTCATATAGAATAAGTGTAACTAAATGATCTTAGTATAACAATCGACTGTAGTGACATAATCCTTTGCTCGAAATGCAAAATCCCCATGCTTCTTTGAATTAAGAGTCTTTTGCATTTGCTTCATCTACATTTGAAATAAAAGCTCTAAACGCACAAGTTTTATTAAGGATAAAAACCACTTATACTATGAAATGAGAGCTTTATACCAAGAACTAGAACTCTAGCGATAAAAATGATGATTTTTGCCTAAAAAGCACCAAAAACACCCCCCAAATAGAAAAGTGTTGATACCAGTATACATGGTTTTTTTTTTCGGGGTAAAAAATAGTGTCATGGCCTAAACATGCAATACTATGGTTTACAAAAACCTTGAAATCAACCCCCAAATTGGAAAAGGATATTTTTCTTCAAGAGACAAATTACAACTTTTTTGAAACTTACATGTTAAACAAAAAAAATATTTCATAAACAATTTCACCATTCTAACCATTTAAAATCAAACAAATTATGGTGTGAGTCATAATGAAATCATATATTATACCCTACAAGAGCACACTATTCATATAAATGATAAAAAATTCATTTAGAGTTTCAATTACAAACATCATACTAGAAAACATCTAAAATGTTTCATGTGAAATTATTCAAACTCAGCCATGGAGTCTAACACCCCATCAGAATCTATATTTTTGGCACATGAACGAATGGATATAATAATAATAAAAACTTAAACCCCTAACCCCCTGACCTGCCATTACATTACATTAAAAAAAAATTAAACACCCCTCCTAACCCCCTAAACCCCAACAACATTGAATTTACAAAATTTAAGAAACAACCCCCTCCATCCTCTAAATGTTAAATGCACAACTCAACTAAGGTCTTGTGGGAATAATCGATCCACCACTAATTTCTTATAGATTGATTTGTTACTTTCCTTTGTTTCCTCGGTGGTGTAAATATATGAGAATAACATCTATTTGTGTTATTAAATGCAATGTTAATATATGTGAGAATAACATCTATCCATGTTGTTAAATGGAACTGTGTTTTTTTCCAATTTTTTTTTGGAATATGGTGAATTTATTTAAAGATTTTTTTAACTAAATCTAAATTTTTTGTTATTTGTTGGGAAATTTTAAGAACATAAATGAAATCATGCAGCTCAAAAAACCCCAAGCACCTTCAATCTCGCTATTTGAAAATTCCTTGAAGTTTTTTACGATAAACGCCCCAAATCAAGCTGAAAATTCAAGCAAAATCGTTGCACATTTAAACAAACCCTTTTTTATTTGGGATGGACATTCATCTTCAAAATCTGAAATTCTTGGACATTTTTAGTCCTAGATTTTTTATTTTTACAATGAATTCTTACTGTGTATTTTAAAACCAGTAAGCTAAACTTGAGACCACTTGCACCTAAAATCCGGCGAGTTTTCTCGCCAAAATCAGGCGAAAATTGTTCAAAGGGTAGTTTTTAGTGATTGGAATTGTATAATATGGGTGCCCCAAGGGTAATCGAAGGTCCTAAATCCATTTCCGCAATAAAAATTGCAATTTTAACACTGAAAAGCTCATTTTCAACAACAAATCGTGTTACCAGATTCAGACCAAACTGGCTTGAAAAGGTGCAAATGGTCTAAAGATTAGCCAACTCCATTTTATAACCCATGCCCGCCTGCACATTTGGGTGCACTTTTTGAACAAACCGTAGTCGATATCTTTGAAGAAAAAGTGAGTCGACGTTAATGACACCACGTTACCGGAGAAAGGCTATTAATGCTACCCTTTTTCTCGATTCATGGGGAGGGATTATATCAAGAGCTACATTAAATTCATGTAATAAGTAACAAAAACTTTAATTACAATATATA
>LPNX010095329.1:0-29896 GCA_001517045.1 Pseudotsuga menziesii
AAAGTTCAGAAGGAATCTTTCTCAACCGGGGAAAGTATGTGGTAGAGATATTGAAGAGACTCAATATGCTGAAATGCAAATTCATGGCCACACCCATGTTATCCAACCTGAAGCTGTTAGCTGATGACTCATTAGAGTTAGTGGATGTGACTCACTATAGACAGATCATTGGGTCATTGATGTACTTAACAAATACCAGACCATACATTTGTTTTGCTGTGAACACCTTAAGTCAATATCTTGTTCAACCAAGACGGGTTCACCTAGTAGCTGCAAAACATGTGATGAGGACTATAGACTTTGGTCAATACTATGATGTTAGCCGATGCAGATTGGGCTAGAAGTATCTCAGACAGGAAAATCAAATCGGGTATATGCTTTGAGGTCTGCTATGAGTTCATGGTTTAGCAGGAAACAGTCCAGTGTTTCTCTTAGCACGGTTGAAGCAGAATACATAGCAGATTGCTCTACTATGTTATGAAGCCATATGGCTTCAGAAGCCGATGTCAGGTCTCTTTGACCTGAAGATGGATACAACAATGATTCTATGTGATTACCACAGTTGTGATGACAAAGAACCCTGTGTTCCATGTAACACGTAGAAATCCGGTATTTCTACATACAAGATAAGATGAAGATAATGATACTGTAGATGCAGATGATGGTGATTTAGTATTTCTATACTAATATAGAGATGATGATGTTTCAGTATTCCCATATTGAAGATATAGATGATGTTGATTTCAGTATTCCCATACTGAAGATATAGATGATATTTCAGTATTCACATACTGTAGATATAGATGATGATGATTCCGTGTTTCTATACCAAATATAGAGATGATGATGATTTCAGTATTTCTATACTGAAGATATAGATGATGATGCTTTTAGTATTCACATACTAGAGAAACACATGGCGATAGATTTGTATTCATATATTGAAGACGTAGATGATGATGGCTTGGATGATGATGTACCGATGAAGCCTCTGCCTCGAATAGAGTTTGAACACTTTCAAGACAAGCTTGGTGTTGTTCGGAAAGACCTTCCTCGAAAGGGGGAGTAGTGATGTTGCAGAGGGATTGTATCATCCTGGGACATCTGTCCATAATAGATCCGGTGACCTCGGTCATCGAGAACGTGATGGGATTGTATCATCCTTGGGCACCTTCCCTAAAGTGATCCGGAGACCTCGGTCTTCGAGAATGAAGAGGGATTGTATCATCCTGGGACATCTGTCCATAATAGATCCGGTGGCTTCGGTCCTTGAGAATGTGGTAGGATTTCATCATCCTTGGACTCAAGTCCTAAAGTGATAGGGAGTGATTATCCCGTAATTGTATCCGGTGACCTCGGTCGTTGAGAATGTGGTAGGATTGCATCATCCTTGGACTCAAGTCCTAAAGTGATAGGGAGTGATTATCCCGTAATTGTATTCGGTGACTTCGGTCGTCGAGAATGTGGTAGGATTGCATCGTCCTTGGACTTAGTCCTAAAGTGATAGGGAGTGATTATCCCGTAATTGTATTCGGTGACTTCGGTCGTCGAGAATGTGGTAGGATTGCATCATCCTTGGACTCAAGTCCTAAAGTGATAGGGAGTGATTATCCCGTAATTGTATTCGGTGACCCTGGTCGTCGAGAATGTGGTAGGATTGCATCATCCTTGGACTCAAGTCCTAAAGTGATAGGGAGTGATTATCCTGTAATTGTATCCAGTGACTTCGGTCGTCGAGAATGTGGTAGGATTGCATCGTCCTTGGACTTAGTCCTAAAGTGATAGGGACTGATTCTCCCGTAATCTATCCGGTAACTTCGGTTGTCGAGAATGTGGTGGGATTGTATCATCCCTGGACTTTAAGTCCAAAAGTGATCCAAAGACTTTTTGTCTTTGAGTTGTGGATTGCAGGTTGGTGCTGATGATGATGATGCCATACTGATCGAAAGATCAGAGTATGATGATGATGACGTACTGATCGAAAGATCAGAGTATGATGATGACGCACTATGATTATGATGCTTCTGATTGAAAGATCAGAGTATGTTGATGATGTTTCTGATTGAAAGATCAGAGTATGATGATGATGTTTCTGATCGAAAGATCAGAATGTGATGATGATTATGATCGACAGATCAGAATATGAGGATGATGATGTTGCTACTGATCGAGAGGTCAAAGTACTGAAGATGTTGCTGCTGATCGAAAGGTCAAGGTGCAGTTGCTGATCGAAAGTTCAAAATGCTGAAGATGTTGTTGCTGATCGAACGATCAAAATGCTGAAGATGTTGCTGATCAAAGACTGAAGATGTTGTTGATGATGAAGACTGAAGATTGAAGATGAAGACTACATGATGTTGAAAAGCTTCCAATGATTTATAGATGTGTTACCCTGCTGATGTTGATGATGTCCTCTATCTCTACTCTTGTTGTTGTCGATGTAGAATACCCTTCTCGTTAAGGGGGAGTGTTGAAATATTGTAACTTCAAAGAATATTCTTTATGTATTTTTTGTGGTCCCCGATGGTCCAACCGGGAGAACCACTTGTATTACATTGTACCCCGATGCTCCTAATCGGAAGAACTAATAAGAGTCATGAGGTAGTCCCCTCTATTTGCAAAGGTGGGTCATCAGCACCCCAGTGTGGTTACTTGAGCCTACATGTGTAACTCGAGTCTACATGAGTTAACTTAAGCCGACATGTTGATTGAGTAAACTTTAAGTAATCGGATGAATATAAATAGAGGTGTAGTGCTCCTCATTTGAGACACACACACTCACTTGGAATAGCGCACTTGTGGAGGAGAGGAGTTGCTGGAGAAGGAGGAGAATCAGGTTTTTGATCTCCTTGTTGGTTTTACCTTTTTCCCTTTTTGGGGCATCTATATTGAGGAAGCTTTTGCTGGGTTTTTCCCTTTAGGGTTTTCCCAGGATAAATCTGTGTTGTTCTTGTGATACTGTTTCTTTCAGTGATCCTGCTTTATATGCTTTTATTATGAAAAATGAAATGATATACTTATGTCTTAGTTAAGCATATGAAAATTCAACACATTTCAAACTGGGAATTAGGTATGGTTGCATCTAAAAAAGGAATGCTTCATTGGTACATACTGAAAACTGAAACCTTTTCTATATGGTCTGTACAGTATCGTTAAGCGGATTGGAGAAAATGCTTTCCAGCTCGACATTCCTTCATGCTTGGGTCTGCACCCAGTATTTAATGTGGATCTACTTCGACCATACGACGCACCACTGTTGGAACATAATGACTTGCAGACAATAGAACCCAAAAACATCCATCCATATTTTCAGGAGTCTCTTCCTTGCGACACCATTATGGGATGATGCATACCCCATACAAGGACAAACACAATTCCCTTGTTTCAGGTGGCTAAATCCAGACAACTCCCAGTACAAGGAAAGTGGCACTCTGCTACTGAATTGACCAACAAGTTTCCTCACCTATACGAGCAAACAATAGGGACCATTGTTTCTTAAAGAAGGAGGTATGATCCACCCAACAATTGGAATTTTTTGTCAACTTAGACAAGTCCGAACCTCGACACGACCTCGACATGACTGCGAGAGATTGTCTCTCTGTCTTCCAGTCGTATGTAACGATTGAACTTCTGAAGCGTTCCAACTTCTCTTGTAACTGAACATAACGGGAATATGAACGAAGCATTCTCATCACTCTATATAAACATGTACATTATTGTAATATACAAGCAGAGTATTAAGCATAATACAAAAGTAATGAAGTAACATAGACTGGTTTGAATTCTTGCATTTTGTCTGTGTGTATATGTTTCTTTGTGTTGGTGTATTTCTTTCTTTGCTTATTCTTAATATGCTTTCTCCATAATAGTACTCGATTAATTCAATCGAACTGTTGTCCCCATCATGCGCCTGGGCACCCATATCACTATTAACATGTTGTATGTGCTCTTCACAAGATTTGCTGTAAGTTATTATAGCATCAAAAAGTACTAATCCACAAATTTTATGAGGAAAGGTTTAAAATTATAATTTATCAATATTTTAAATGTGGAAGGTGCATTAGTAAGGATGAATGGCATCACAAAAAAATCATAACGACCTTCATGTTTTATGAATGTTGTTTTTGGAATGCCTTCTTTCGTCACTTTGATTGGATGATATCTAGAACAAAGATCCAACTTGGTAAATAAAATTGCTCCTAGTAATTAATCTATAATTCATCATTGACATTAATATGAAACTTATCTTTAATGGTCATCTCATTGAGCTCTTTGTAATTTGGACATATACACCATGAACCTACCTTTTGGTGAACCATCACCAGTATTGGTGTAGAGAAATCACTTTGGCTAGGTTAAATGATGCTTGCATCTAACATTTCTTGAACCATATTTCAATCTCAATGTTTTGTGCATATGAGTACCTATAGGGTTTGATGTTAAGTGGGACACTTCCTAGTTGCAAGTGAATAACATGGTCATGATCTCAAGTAGGTGCGAGAACTTTAGGCATCTGCCCAAATACCTTGGAATGATTATTAATAACTTGTTGGATATCCATTGGAATAGAGGGTATAGATGCTTGAACATCTAGTGAGCACAATTGTGTAATTAATCATTCTTATCCCTTAAAAAAAATGTCATGTTGTTAGAGATTATCATTTTAGAGGGTTTCCCTGGGATACCTACAAATCCCTTTCATTTTGAAGAGAATATAATGAATCAATTCCTAAAAATTAAGAGCCATTGTTCTCAATGTTTGTAGCCGTTGGACCTCTAGTACAAAATCAAAACCACCCATTTGGATTGCAATCATTTGAATATCCAATAAACACTAACCCATAGTAATCATAATACCACAACACTTCCATGAACAATTTATGGTATCTCCATATGCAATTATTACTTGAAATTTTGGTATTGGATATACAAAGTAATTGAGAAGTTTGACTAGTTTTCAATTAATGAAGTTAATGGTCCTACCATATTCAATCGACAACGTTACCCTTTTATTTTTGATATATTCATTTATCCTTAGAGTTGGAGGAGGGAAAATTCCATCCAATGCATTGAAATATATTGTTGGAGTACTATCTTGTTGCAAAGCCATTGATACCATACAAATTTATCAGGTTCTAAATACAAGGATGCACTAGTTACCTTTTGTAAAGCTGGAACTTGGTGTTGATAAAAGAATTGCCCCATATGGAATATCCATGTTATTGGATAATTTCCATAAAAATTTATCATGTCAATCTTGGGAATGAAGTCGTTTGTTGGTCTTGAGTTTAACCCATGATGAGGTGATGAATGACCAAATGTTGGGGAATCAAACCTCTTGGTATCCAACTATTTTTCAATTTTCTCATTCCATGACTCAAACAAGTCCTTCTTGTTCTCCATCTCCTCTTCTTGAAGACATGAATTATAATGAAATATATGTCTTATGTCATTCAAAATTACCCCCTTCATAACTTAAAGATCTCTTTTATTAACCATATCCTTGGTCATAGTGTCAAGATCCTCTTTACAAGACATGTTTTCGAGATCCTCTTGACTTAACATAATTTCAACTCACTTTCAATATCCTTTTTCATATTTACCAATTGGAAATCCGTCATTGAACTATCATTGAATTCCTTAACCCTAGCCTATAAATTGGATAGCTAGTTACACATTTATTTGTTCTCTTCATGAGTCATGGTTCGACTTTTGAGATATTTAATGGGCGAAGTATTTTTTTGCTCCACCTATTTATACTAGATCCATATTGATATTTACTAGATTTATTCCCTATTTCTTCTTTATCACACCTTTTGAATCAACCAAAATATATATTCCAATCAAAATTTATGCAAGTTTCAAGTTACATACATTTAAAATCCTTGGTTTGTGGGTTGTCTTGCTATCCAACCTTGCTCATGTAGTATCTATAAAAATTTGGCCCTTCTAAGTATGGATTTTTTCCTCTAGTATCCTAGTATGTATTTTTTTTAATTCCATAGATTTGACCCAATTAAAATACATCAAGGGAGAGTTATGGCATTTTTTCCAAAACTCGTTATTTTTGTCCCTTTCGGGAGAGAAAACATGTACATATTGACAAGTGTATAATTTTACTCTTCCGCTTCTGAATTTTTTTACCACACACACTATGGTCCATATTCCTTCTAATGAAATAATTATCACTCAATTTGGATCTCTCAATATTAAAGTATAATAGTTTTACCTATAACACCTATTTGAGACTAGCTTTTGTACTAGTCAAAAACCTTGACTTCCTCAGACTATAACTCAAAAGGTATAATGAAACAGGCCATGAAATGTTTACCAAAGATACTTCACTATGTCATCTAATCCTCATCAAAATTTTACTTTTGTAAATGCGCTCCCCCCCCCCAGAATAAAAATAAAAATAAAAATAAATTATAGTAAACTTGGCTCTATACCAAATATTATGCACTGAATTCCCAATAGAGCATAAAATAAGAAAGAGAGTAATCCAACGCCTTAAGGATAAAGAAAATAGATGAATAAGAATCCTATTCTAGGATTAAGTATCCTTTTACAATGTATTATATACATAGGACAAGATGAGATTATCCTAAGTTAGGTCTCCTTGGTATATATATAGGAGACAAATGACACATTTCTAATTCTAGCCGACTATACAATTACACTTAAGGTCCTAGCCGACCATTAAATAAAATATTGATATAATAATAGAAATGCAATGTCACAATATATAGGGATTAATAGAGTACCTTTATAATATTTTCAATACCTCCATGAGGGGAGTTTTAATGTCCCCAGTTTGTCAGCCCCAAGGAAACAACCAATGACCCATCAAACCCCATGGATCCTAGTGGAAACAAGTTAATTAATTAATAGGAGGGCATGGGATAAATTGGCCAATTACTCTAGGAAATTAAATTAAGTAACTAATGTGGGCTATAGTTGTTTTTAGTTAAATTAAATTAAAGAGGCTAATTAATATTTTGTAATATTTATTAAATTAAATATGAGTTGGACATGCTAAAAGAGGCCATGAGGGCGCATAAGGAAAGAGGGATAGCCCTATGAGTTGTCACTCAAAAGAGGAAACTGGAAGAAAGCAACATAAAGCAAGGTGACAACAAAAATAAGGAAACTCACAAAAACATGCACAAAAGAAGTAAGCTAGAAAAAGCATGCACAAGAAGGGAAACTGCAGGAAAAGCATGTCAGTAGAAAAAGCAGGAAAATTTTAGAAAGAAAAGAGGGCACAGTTACTACAAGGACTAAGGATTTCCAGTTAGAAAAGTAGGCACAAGTGGGCACAATTTCCAATAGAGGAAAAACAAGACAATTGTAAAGTCAAGAAAACTAGGGAGACAAAGTAAGGAGGTTCCTAATTTATTCATGAAGGCACATTAGGCAAGGGAAGTGGGCCATCTATTGATCCAATTTGACCTTGAAACCTAATTATGTTATAAAAAATGATAGCACATCACTATCACAACTTTCAAGGTCATTGTGTTTTTGGTTTTGAGAGTTTGCTATCAGTGGTTGAGTTTCGTGCCTCAACTGAAGCTTTGGGTGGTGTGCTCCTTAGCCAATGGATTTCATATTTGTTACTTATGTCAGTGCATCCATTGAAGAAGTGTTATTTCAGGTTCTAATGTTTTATTCATTCAATTTCCATATCATTCAACAGATCTTGAGGACCTCCCTTTAGTGAAATTAAATCTTCTGTGTTATTCTGGCTATTATGGAGTATTTTTAATGGGAATTTAAACCCCACTCATATGTATTTAATGTACTGATGTCCATTCTACCATTTAGTATCAACTTCAGACCATATTCATCCCATTTTCATAGTTTGGGAGGCTCAACATTTGATTCTACATAGTTTCCTAGCCTCAGAGCCCATCTATGGGGTTTGGTGCTATAATAGGATATCTATAAGATTCCAGTGAGATCAATTTAGACCCTCACTGATATATTATGATGTAATTAATTATATATGAAAGTTTCACAGCATTAATAATATTTTTGGTCAAGTTTCATGAAGTTTTTTAATACGCTGCCTAGAATTCACTGAATAATGGACTAGTTTTCCAGTTTGACTGAATTAATCAGTCTAAACATATCGAATTTTCATTTCTATTCTGAACATTCAATAACATGTTAATGAATATATTCCATTCCTAAAATTTAATATTAGTGACACCTTTCCTGTGTTTGGAAATCCTAGAAGTTGAGCTTATTGCATAGTCCTAGAGACTAGTTTTTCTAATGCGACCTTTATGATTCCTTTTTACTGTTTATGATATGTTATAAATCTGAAAATGATGATGTCAACACCCATAACAGAGTTCTAAAATATTCCTAAGCTTTGCTTAGCCATTGGTTTCTTGGAAATTGCTTTGTAAAGGTTTTAGTTTGCAACAGTTGGGACTCCCATAAGCTTATTTAGTAGATTTCATCCTAGATGATGTTCAAAATTTAAAAGAGCCCAAAATCCAGGTGCTTAGGAACCATAACAATTAGTATCCTCCCTTTCCTTATTTATTTCACCTAAATCCCAGTTTATTCCCTCACTTACCCTGCTAAATTTCCCACTTGTCAGCTAGTTTGTCTTGAAGATTTATTGCATAGAGTTAGTGATCCTAGATTCTGATTTAGGTTCATTACAGTGGTATTATATCTCTTTCCTCCACCCCTGTGGAAATAAATCTTAGTTGAATAAATTTGACATCATGAGGTTGGTACCTTTTGTGATCGATGAATAAGGCTATGAAGATCCCTCATGCAGTTCCTCAGGTATATTCATTAGGGATGATGTTGATGAATTTTGTCTTCCATATTATGATGAAGTCATATGGCAACAATCTACAAGTGTTGTTCAAGTACTTATTGGAAAGAAATATAAGGAATCCTTCCAGTATTTCATGGAATACTATGCTTCAAAAGAAGAGATAAGGGAGGTATTTTCTTTCCGAGATTACTGCAACCTTGAGATGAAGAAGTTGTTCAAGGACCCCTACTGCCAAGCAAATGAAGTAAGGATTGCACAAATGATTGATAGTGTGTGCAAAGAAGTGGGGTTATTAGATCGAAAGGGAACCAATTTAGATGCACAAGTGGATCTTTGTTGTACTATCTAGTGCAAGGAGGAACCAAGTTACTCCATCTCTCCAAGCAAGGAAGAGGAAAATATTAAGCGCAAGTATGATAAGAATTCTGATTTTTGCAGAAACCATGTCTACTTGCATCCACACGATCCATTAGAGTATGAAAATATTTCACTTGCATATGAAGGTTACAAAATGAAGGACAACTGTGGGGAGAGGAAGTCACTACAACGTGACTGCAGTGGAGAAGAAAATATCCATGAAGGGGAGTGTGAGTTAGAAGAAAACAAGGAGTATGTTGTTTTCAATGGTGGTAATACATCTTGTGGATCAGATCCAAAAGAAGGGCATAGATCAGATCTGAAATCATCAATTGGGATTCACAATGAAGAAAAATACAAGCATACATTAGCTGGATGCGAACCAAAATATTTGGTGAAAAATAAATCTACCAAAACTCCACCACATGAAGAGAAAAATCTGATGCAAAGGGATGAACATTCACATTTTTTGTATCCCCTTGTATCATGATGAATTTACAGCCACATGATAGGAGAGGGTTGACATGTGTGAGAAGCCACATCCCACTATAATCATTTAGGAAAGCCATCAACCACCTAGTCTTGCAGATGGGAAAACATAAATAAAGATCCATGAAGGAGAAGTTTCCCATGAGCATAAAGAGGAGGATGGTGCAAAAATGAAAGAAGAACAAGGATAATCCCCTCAGTCACCACATAATATTCCTCATGAATTTGATCCTATGATGAAATATGAAGAGGAAGTTCATTGACAAGAACCCCATTTTCTTACAGGGTCATTAAAGATGGATGAATAGAAGATTCAAGAGGCCCTGAAGATTCTCCATGGAACACATGCTTTAGTTTCAAGAATCTGTTGGAGGATGGAGGAAACATATTCCATGGAGGATATGGATAAAATAAAAAAAGCACTATCCAACACTAAATTCAAAATGTTGAGTTTTATTTCTGATATAGGTTATTTGATTGGGATTGTTGAGATGTTACGTGAAGCTTCCATAAGAGATAATGAATAAATTTGCAAGCTCTAACATGAATTAAATTTCACCCAAGAGTTTTTGAAAGGTGATCAAGAAGAACTTTAAGAATATAAGATCTAGAATGAGACACTTCATGAAAAGTTTCCAATATCACATTCTCCCTCCTCCATTTTGGATAGTAATTCTTATATGGATGATTGCATTCATGGACCAAAGGAGGAACCTCATGCGATGGTGGTACATGGGGAACATTATGATTTGGTTATGCTTGAGGAGAATCAAGCATTTACATTTCCTCTTGGAGAGTGTTGCCACCTTTCACACACCTAGGTTACGTGGTAGAAATATTCAAGCCACTCGGTGTGTCCTTGGGGGCAAGTCTCAAGTCAAGGATGTCACCTTGTTCTTGACTCCTCCGTTTAGGCTCAACTCCTAACGAAGCCAAAGGGGGTAAACCCTATTAAGTTACTAAGGAAAAATTATTTAGTATGATAATGGTATTAAAGAGTAAGTTTTTTAGGAGTTTCGATTTAACAATTGTGAACAACAAATAACATGATGAGATAATCACAAGTAAGCACGAAAATGACGCCCACTCACATATAGATTGAAAGAAATAAACAGTTGACCAGTGCCTTGAAAATGGAGTCGAAAAAAAATTGAGAGTGCTTGCAAGTGCTGGAATGAATGTTGTGCAATTGTATCTTGGTTAATTTAAATTAATGTAAGAAGATGAGTAATTTAACTTAGGCGAGGGGACTCCAGATGTACCCAGGGGGTACTTGAAGTATGTCCAAAACTAAACCGTCACGACTACCCGCAAGGAATTCGTGGGATGAATGGAGTCTCTGAGACTGTTGTTCATATTGCACCCGAAGGTGTAATAGATATCGGTGCCGCGAGGTCAATTTTCAGGAGTTCCCGCTTCCTTTGGGTATTTTGCCACCTTAATGGTTTAATCGAGGCGTTGGATTTTCACTTGATGATTTGTCAATTTGGAGAGAGTGAATCCTAATTATTCTAGTCACTCAAGTGATTTTGATGTAGCTTGACTGATTGGACGAACCGCAGCCAAGTACAGAGCATACACACTGGAGTCTTTGTTATTTTTAATAAATTTTAAAATAGGTATTCTTGTTAAAAAGAAAACCCTCCAGGAACCTCTTTCGATCCAAGTGGACCTCAATCGGGGAATCAAGGAGGGGTTGATTTTATTATGACTAACGAAACAATTAATGAAAATGGAATCAAAGATACACAACACCGGTTTTCTAATTAGTCCTACCACGCATCTCTTTCCCCTTGCGGGTCAATCGGGAAGTCATGGGGTAAGTAGTATGGTTACTTTTAAAATTAAAATATGGAATAATGCAAAATTATATCAAATTATACAATACTACATGTCAATACTAAACTAGAGCAGAAAAAAAGGAAGAATGCAAAAAGGTGAAACGGACGCAGATCCCCCTGGGGGGATGGGGAGCGGGCTCGAAAGAGCCTACTCAAAAAATATTTTCATTTATTATTATTGGTTACAATATTAGAAAACTGAAATATTAGAAAATTCTTGGTCCTTATACGGGATGAAACCAAGATCTTATAACTTTCTAAAATCTTTAAATTTTAGTGAAAGGGGAGACCCCTGGGGGGATTTGAACGCTCCCGAGGAAACTTTCGAATAGAAGCTTATTTTATTTTCTGTTACACCTGATAAAAACCATCAAGCATGTTAGAATAAAATATGCCCAAAATCACTTTAAGAGTACCTTTGGGTCAGCCTACCTTAACTCAAAAAAGACTAAGTTAAAACTAGCTAAACAGGTGAAAAAGGAACCAAGGAAAGTAAGATTTCCTTGGGATGTTGGCTTGCTGTTTGTGCAGCCAATGAAATATGCACTGATTGCTGGATTTAATATTTTTTAAAACATAAAAGGAAATCTAGAGCATGCAACCTACTAATTTTCTTTAACTTGCCATGCAAAACGGACGATTTCCTTATGCTAGATCTAGAATGCTTAATGATACTTTTCAGAAATGAGATCTAGACTATGAGCTTTGAAATACAATATCTATGTAAATTTTACTTTAATATAAAAGATCCAAATGATAACAAAGCTTTATAACACAGTAACCAAGTAAGAAAATTGATTTTTTGAAGGAGAAAGAGAGAGAAAGAGTGCTGGAAGCCTGGGAATGTTGGGATTTGGAGTCTGCTTTGGTGGAACATCGAGGGACTATGTCATTCAGAAGATCTTGAAGATTAGGAATATACAAACCATATCAACCTCTTCTACAAGTGATATCACCTGCAACTTAGAAATCCTTGCACAAACAGATGGTTAAAACATAGGTGCTGCTGGAAGAGATAATTGGAAAGCATGCAATTAAACTAAAAATACATGCAACTCCAATAGATCTGAAACAAGCAAATAGTAAGAGCATAAATCAAACTAGAATAAACTCTTACCCTAACAGGAGGGATCTCTCTCCTTCAAGGCCAACAATTAACCAACAAAAGAAATGATAAATAACATAGATTATACCTCATAAGCATTTGACAATCACCATCCACACATGAAGAGAATTACACCATAGATCTTTCCTCCAAAGTTTCTTTATTCCAGAATAATAAACAATAACACAGTACAAGAAAAACAAAACCTCAATCCCAGTTCTAACTAGCTTGGAAGAGGTGATTTGAGCTTTATTTATACAAAAAATAGGAGATCCAGCCCAGGGGGCACAAATCCCAAGGAGACAGACCACTGCAGCTGAAGGAGAGTCCATCAATGCCGATCTGAAGTTGAACTGAGCTTCCACTGAGCCTACTTGTCAATCAGGGGGCTGATTGAGCTGACACATCAACCACAAGACTTCCAGAAGAGCCCACATGTGTGGAGGGGAGAGAGAGGGTGCAATTCCCCATAAAGGAGGCTGAAGTTCAACTCTGGATCTGTCTAGATCACCTCCTTCAATCAATGATTTGTTAGATCCATTCAATCTGGTGCAGATATGACTGATTTCAATCAAATCGGTTGAGAATCCACTGATCTAGGATTTTGGATTTGCTCCATTATTCATCAATTTATTAATTAAAATAATCAATAATTGATTTTTTGGGGTTTTCTGACCTGAGTGATGGAAAATCACTCAAAACTTGAAAAAAGTGGGTCCATGGGTTTACATGGTGCTCTTAGCTTGAAAATGAGCACCTACATGACTGAAAGTGATTATTTGGCCTACTTTTATTACAAAACCAAATTTTCCAATTAAACTATTAAAAAATAGCCTAAGTTTTGGAAAAAATAAATTTTAATAAAAAACACTGAAAATTTTAAAAATTTAAAAATTGAAAAAACCTAGGGGGACTTAGACATGTTCATATGACTCAAACATGATGCCTAGCATGTTTATACATTGACACATACACTCTAATAACCTCAATAGGCCTAAATGCCAAGTCTACCACCCCAACTTTGGAGGTATGGAGTGAAAAACTCAGAAATTATCAGTCGTTTATTCAACAACCAATAATAACCAAGGGAAAAAATACCCTGGGCTGATCGGATTGACAAATAAAGTCTAAGAGACTGAGTCTTTTACAGACACTATCATGCTAGAACATTTCTTACAATTCCCCCATGGGGTATGAACATGTGATATAGTACAACAAACACTTCCCAAAAGTACTTCTGAAGGTCTTCTGAAGTCCGAACAAAAAATCTTTGTCCGGTTCACCAGGCTCACTTGATAAAAAACCACTAAGTACAACTTAGGTGGTAACATAGAGAGTCACACATTCATGGAGGAGGAAGAGAAGCACACCATTGTTGAGCTAACCTATGGAGGAATACATGCATTGGTCACTTGCTTAATAGAGGAGAATTGCAAAGGGTTCTTTGACATGCATGCTTCTAAGGAGACACCTTATCAATTACCCTTATGTGTGGTATATTATTCTCTAAAGGAGGTGGATGATAACATTCCATATGGATGAACAAATTAAATTACTTATTCATCCATTGATGGGGTTGGTATAGGCATCACTGAAATGAATACTTTGGAAGGTAAAGGGTCCTTTTATTTCCGCAATAATTTTTTTGTTATAATTGAAATTGTCCTAACATGTGAGAAATGACAAAGATTTATTTTGAAGCCATTATATACGTCATGTACACTTGCACATGAGGTGCATTCTCATTTGCATGTGCTTGAAGAGTATGAGGTCAATCAAGATGAAGATGAAGCACCTGCATGGTCTCAATGAGATTATGAGTTGCCTTAGGAAATTGTTGTATAGCCTTGGAGGAGGCACATGATCTAACTTCCATTAAACCAACCAATGGGGAACTTTATACATCCATTAGCTTGATGTATGAGTATTGTAGGATGTTGGTTTACCATTCTTCACCCCACACTTTCAATTTGTCCATATAAGTTGGGGATGAAAATTGGGTGAAGGGATTTTTATTATTGGTTCCACATGAGGAGCATGAGGCCCCCCCTTCTTTTGATGACTTGATGATCTACCCTTGGGGTTTGAAAAGTGCACCATTCCCTTACCAAATTCTTGAGTAGAAGAAAAGGCATCTATCTAATGTCTCCATCATGCACAATGATGCATGGGAGGTCCACTTGAGTAATTTGAGTGGAAGAATAAATAAAAAATCAGATATTTGATTAGAGCGAGATTTGCACTTGGTGAAGTTAGATGTTATCAATTGGGATCTCTAAGTTGGAGTTTGGATTCCTCCACTGATTGGGTGCTTGTATACATGTTGGAGTCGAACAATCCCAAAGGTAAATTTCTTTCTTTCATCAATGAAGTTTCATCATGTACAATCCATATTTCACATGAGTAGTGGCCTATGCATATATGGTTGCTATATGATGCTCCTGATATACATGGATGTACATGGGGTCACCAACTGTACCTTGAGAACATCAATTATGTGTGTTTTAGTGCTATCCTTCACATGGAGTCACATATTTTGGAAAGTATTGATATGATTTGGCCCTACATTGAGGAGTTACATGCTGGGTGGGGAAGTATCACATATATTCAATTTTGCATTGGGAGTTTCCAACTTTCATTGTGGTGATATGATTTTCACATCCTCATTTTCATTTTCTTTGATGATGAAATTTTGTTGTTGTTACTGATGTTTGGAAGGGTGCATATAATACCATTGGACCCTGAGATTCTTTGGAATGACAATTTACAAAAGGGGAAGGAACATTTGGATCCCTGCAGGGAATTCAATGGAATTCATACATTCTACTCAGTTATCTTAATTGGGTTCAATTTTTTTTTGAATAAGGGTTAGTCACTAGTGGATGACAATAACTAGAGTGGTGCAACAGAAACATGGTGGACCTTAGCATTTATCTTGTAATCGAGGATTCCAATTCTAGATAGCTAATAACCTATATTAATAATTGAAGCCATTGGTTGGATTCATAGATTATTGGAGTTGGTTTCTCGCTTGAGGACAATCAATTTTGAGAGGGGAGGACTCTAATGTCCCCATTTTGTGAGCACCAAGGAGCAACCAATGAGCCATAAAACCCCATGGATCCTAGTGGAAATATGTTAACTAATTAATAATAGGGGGTATAACACTGGCCAAGTACTCTAGGAAATTAAATTAAGTAATTAATGTGGGCTATAAGTTTTTTTTGTTAAATTAAATTAGAGAGGATAATTAATATTTTGCAATATTTATTAAATTAAATATGAGTTGGACATGCTAAAAGAGGCCATGAGGGTGTGTAAGGAAAGAGGGACATCCATATGAGTTGTCACTCAAAAGAGAAAACTAGAGGAAATCAACATAAAGCAAGGTGGCAACAAAAATAAGGAAACTAGAAAAAGAATGCACAAAAGCAGCAAGTCAGAAAAAGCATGCACACAAGCGGTAAGCCAGAAAAAAGCATGCTCAAGAAGGGAAACTGCAGGAAAAGAATGTCAACAGAGAAAGCATGAGAGTTTAAAAAAAGAAGAAGGTGTAGTTTCTAAAATTAATAAGGCATGTATGTTAGAAAAGAAAGCATAAGAGGGAGCAACTTCCAATAGAGGAAAAGAAGGACAATTGGTAAGTTAGGAAAGCTAGGGAGACAGACCAAGAAAGTTCCTAATTTCTTCATGAGGGTGCATTGGGAAAGGGAAGTGGGACACCAATTGATCCAATTCGAACTTAAAGCATAATTATGTTAAAAACCAATTATAGCACATTACTATCATAACTTTTGGTCATTCTGTTTTTGGTTTGAGAGTTTGCTCTCAGTGGTTGAGTGATGTGCCTCAATTGAAGCTTTGAGTGGTGTGCCCCTTAGCTAGTGGATTTGATATTTGTTCCTTATGTCAGTGAAGCTATTAAATAAGTGTTATTGTAGGTTATTATGTTTTCTTCAGCCAAGTTCCTTATCATTCAACAGATCTTGAGGACCTCCCTTCAGTAAAATTCAATCTTCTCTCTTCCTCCTATGTATTCTATGTTATTCTGGCTATTATGGAGTATTTTTAATGGGAATTTCAACCCCAATAAGATGTATTTAATGTACTGATGTACATTTTTTCATTTAATATCAGGTTCATATCATATTCATCCCATTTATAGATTTTGGGAGGCTTAGCATTTGATTCTACATAGTTTCATAGCCTCAAAGCCAATCTATGGGGTTTATTGCTATAAGAGGCTATCTATAAGATTCCTATGAGATCCATATTGACCCTCACTAATGTATTGTGATGTAATTAAATATATCTGAATGTTTCACAACATTCTGAATATGTTTGGTCAAGTTTCATGAAGGTTTTTAATACCCTGCCTAGAATTCAATGAATAGTGGACTGGTTTTCCAGTTTGAGTGAATTAATCAATATAAACATATAGAATTTATTTCCTTTCTGATATGAAAATTTAATAACATGTTAATGAATATCTTCCATGCCTAAAACTGAATATTAGTGACCCCTTTCCTGTGTTTGGAAATCTCAGAAGTTGAGCTTATTGCATGGTCCTAGAAACTAGTTTTTCTAATGCGACCTTTAGGATTCCTTTTGACTATTTCATATCTATTATAAAATTGAAAATTATGGTTTCATCCCCAATAACATAGGTCTATAATCTTCCTAAGCTTCTCTTAGCCACTGTTTGCTTGGAAACTTCTTTGTAAAGGTTTTAGTTTGCACCGATTGGAACTCTTAAAATCCTGGTAGTAGATTTCATCCCTTCTGATGTCTAAAACCTAAAAGGTCCCAACATCCAGGTGCTTAAGAACCTGAACAATCAATATCCTCCCTTTCCGTACTGGTTTCACCTAAATCCTAGTTTATTCCCTCACTCATCTTGTTAAATTTCCCACTTGTCAACTTGTTTGTCTTGAAATTTTATTGCATAGAGTTAGTGAGACTAAATTCTGATTCAGGTTCGTTACAAGAGAATCCATATTTTAGAGGGTATAAAGTTTAAGTAATAAAAAAATATCATTTTCAGCTTTAGAGGGGAATGCTCCTCATCAATTGACATTTTTTTACCATAATAAAGTTTTTAGCATTGAATGAAACCATTAAAATAAATACATTCCTCCTTTAGCTTTTTTCCTTACCATATTCCATGCCCCAATTCTCCTACAAGTTAGGGAATTTTCTCCTCTTTCATTTTTAGTGAATACAATGTGTTCTAATGGCACTTGTCATCTTCATAAGAAAAAATGCATTTGCTTTGAGGGTTTGATCATGTCATCAACATGAAATCTCTTTTTGAAACAATCTTGCCTTCAAATATGTAGAGAAGACCTTGAACAATGTGACATTACCCACAAATACCTCAAAAGGTGAAGTATGCATCCAAATTTGTGAAAGTGGATTAAATATTGTGTCCTTATCCTCAAAATTTATCCTTAAATGGGAAACATGTATCTAAATACGTGTCAAGTGTCTCTATATGCATCCTCATCATGAAATATGCCTCCTAAAAACCTCCATGAAACCATCAATTATTATACATCTTTCTTCTTTAGCTGGATGATGAATGGTGCTCGAGAAGACTATAACAAGGTTCATGACCTCCAAATCTCTCCCTTCACCCTATAATTATGTCCAAGTATGTCCCATTGTGCTTGGTGAGAAAAAAAATACCATGAAAATTGAAAAATAAGACATGCATTTTCAGGGGGTGACAATTGACTCCATATGGGCATTACACTCCCTAGTGGGGTGCAAGAGAACTTTAGAATCTCTGACATCCTACTTAATCTATACCTATAAGGAAAGATTTCCCATGATGGGATAGATACAAAATTTCACATTTCCATCACATGCTATATAATATCTTCAATCCCAATGATTTACAAAAGGCTCAATATTTTTCATCTAACTAATGACTATCAAAGGGCTCTACAAGTAAGGCACACACCAAAATCCCAAAGAGATTGAGCATTGAACTTATTTTCTAGCGTATCTAGAGTCCTACAGTGACCTCACTACTTTTAGTACTTGGTCAAGTAATTTATAATACCATATTCTTTGAATAAGGTCCATTTTATAGTTAGTAGATAGTTACTTTATGTGGAAAGGGTCCTCTATATTAAATAAGGCCCATTAGGGGGTTGGTACTCATTAATGAGATTTACAAGTAGTTATAATTTTTGCTATTAAGAATCTACTTATGGAAATATAATTTTATGGAATGTTTTGTAAAGTGTTGTTATTGTATTTGGATATCTGCTCATAGGAGGCTGAACATTTCTCACTCTTACGGGGATCATTAATACAAGCATTATATTTTATAGGTTTAATCACACTTTCTCTTGTATTTCCTTTACCACATATAATATTTGAATATTTTTCATGTTCTACTATTTTGTTTGGTTACGTATGTTACTCGTGGTATCATATATGTTTCTTGAGCCAACATGTACTTGAAATCTCTCTCTCTCTCTCTCTCTCTCTCTCTCCCCCTCACTCTCTACACACCCACACATGTACACAAATATGTAGACAAGTCCTTGGTAATGTGTGTGTGTGTCGATATATGTGTTTAGATGTCTTTAAATAACACAAAGTTATACCTTTCAACAAGAAAATATATAGTTGGGGAAGAATCCTGTAAGAAATACAATTGACATCACTTGGTTGGATGCCCTTGTAACCCATGTTGGTACCTTGTCAAGTCGTATTGCATTAAACAACACTTGTAAATGGAATTTTCTTCCACGTACCTTTGGATATATTGGAATCCTTCTAGGTGCACCTAGAATCAACCTTACATAAATGTTTCAGCCATGTTGTTGCTATAGTACACCCATAACAACACTTGAGGGGATCACTCTCTAGTACATGGGAATTGAGTATCGTATTGAAGGGTACGTAATAAATTTCTTAGTTAGTGGCCTGATAGATTGGTTCAAGTACCATAGTTGGAAACTCACATGTCTATCATAGGGTTGTATCACTAGAAACTCCTTTGTCCTTAGGACACTGCAAAACCTATCCTCTGTAGCATAGGACATGGAATTCTACATAAAGTGGACTTTCAAGAATTTGGGAATTTTGTCTGTGAAATTATACTTAGCTAAAAATAACATACCTATAGGAGTAGGATGCAAATAAAAATGTTTGGGTACTGAAAACACCCTTGAGAGAGACCTATCATAAAAGAATCCTTCCATAACACTAATCATAATGCTACTATTCTCAAGTAATTTGTTTTAGTGGACTAAATGTTGGCTGCAATGGGCAGACCCGGGTTTACTATATCCAACCAACAACACCCCTAGATCACTGGCCCTTTCGGCGACAGACCGCAAAGCGGCCTGAAGTCTCACCCGAAGTGACTCTAATGGGTTGGCCAAGGACTCAAGTGTCTTGGACCGGGTTCTGAGGCAATCCCACTGAGGCTCACAGCTCTCCTAGCTGCGGTCTCTCCTCTGCACGTCGCGCGACCTCTTTCTCACGTCGCGCGATCTCCTCTCTCGCAGCTCTTCTATCCGCGAGATGGTCTTTATACCGCCGTGTGATCCCTCCCTGCGGCGCGCACTTTCTCAGGTCCGCGATATCTCCTACCTTATTGCATCGCCGCACATGGTGCGACACACACTTCCCGCCCAACGCTAAGTCCTTCACCTACGGTATCGCGCACCGTAGCTCCTCTGCCGGTGCGGTATCACCTCTCTGTGATATCCTACCTCCGCGGTTTAGCGCACTTAGCGTTGCTCGTGTCGACGTGCAAGACTTAACATACAAGGCTATTCAATACTGCAATAGAGACTGTTTTACGCAAAGCATGAATGAACCATAAAAAGCGTGCCAAAGATGTTAACCTATTTTTACCCTTCTATATTGCTGTGAACTGATTACACATTCATTCATTAAACTGTAAACCAAGTCCATAAACTGACTGAGAATTGCATAAAGAAACATAACACATAAACCAATAGCATAACACTAATTTTAACGTGGTTCACCTCCAGGATGGAAGTTACGTCCACAGAACTATGTTTTTATTATAGCTCAGGGGAAGGTAAAACACAGTTCTGCTGCACCGCATATGCAGCTTAGGATATTCTCTCTTAGATCTCTTCTCTCTTCTATATTTCTCTCCTACAATATACTCTTCCCTCTCTGTCGATCCCTGTGGATCTTTACATACATATTCTATAAGCCAGCTACTGGTTGTCGTAAGATTTCTACCGCTAGTAACAGAACCAGAGCTAGGCTTTTACAACAGTCTAACAGTCTGCAAAACACTATTAACAACTGAATGACCCAACTAACCAAACCCATGAACCAACCAACCAACCCTTTTACAATACAAAATATATTCTTATATAGGCATCCCGAAGGTCTTGCCATTACAACACTGTGGGCCTGTCCCAACAGTAACCCAAAACCTAACCTAGTGACAGTCGGCCATATCTGTACTTGAGGTAGCCGCTTTCCGTCACACCACAGCTCTCTGCAGTATTCCATGCTTCCCGGCACTGATCATGGGTACTATGCACCGCTTCGCTATTCTGTCCTTCGCCTTCAATGCTTCAGCCTCGTTGCTCCTTCTCCTTTATGAGGGTCGCTGAGCCCTCCTGTCTTCCGCCGCTACCTTCAATGCAGTGGGTGAGCTCTCTCTTCTCGACCGCTCAGGTATCGTTGCCTTCTTGACTTTTCTATCTTAAAAGTCATGGTTTCCGGCTCTGCTCTCCAGCTGGAAACGTGCTACGGCGTCGTAGCTCTGTCTTAAATTCTTTCCACCAAAACTAGCAGCTTCTTCTGTAGCTACGGGACCCTGCTCCAACAGTCCCCTAACACTTACTTGTGGCTCGTCCTCGAGCCACCTGCAGCGGGCTTCTCCTGTTGTAGCTTTGCCTTGGCTTCCTGCGAAGCCCTCTGTAACCTGTCACGAAGTCCTTTGACTTCCTTCTTCATCACTTCGACACTCTCTTTATAGTTTATGTAACTTGGTTTGCTGGGATCTCTTATCCTTCCTGCCCAGTGTCATGGTTTCGCTCTCTTCGCTCCTGAAACCTTTTAAGAGCCTTCTAGTGTTTGAGAGATTTTCTACAGATACCCTTTCCTCTTTATCTGGGTTTGAAATTTTATCACAAGGAAAGTCTGTATCTTCCATCCTTCTCAAACATTTCATTCAGTCTGGAGCCTTGTGTATGAAGGAGGGGCAAACCATGAATTCCATTCCGAGAACAAGCCTTTGTCCGTGTTCTGGAACTCTACCGTCTGCTGGGTTTTCCGTCCTCTTCCACTTCTCTTCTCTTCGAAGTGATCCAAGTACACATGCTGCCTCTGATCGTCCGATTTTTGTTGCGTTGCCTCCGCAATCTTTGGTGCTTTTCTTAGCTAATCAGATAGGTCGGCGACCTTCTCCCGTTGCTTTCTTTTTCTTATTTTTACTTTCCACCTAGCGGGAGATTTCTTCTCATCATTCTTCTGCTCTGCTTTCTTATCTTCAGTGATCGGCTCGGCGTTCTTCTTCTCCTTAGCAGATATTTTGGTGACAACTTCTACTTCTGGCGCTTGACTCTTCATCCTTAGCGGCTGTCTGACTTGTGCTGTACTTAGTTTCACAACCATGGGTGACGTCGTCATGGCGGACCTACAGCCACTGGGGTCGAACCGTCTCAACATGCCTTCTAAAGGTTCGTCCTCAAACAGAACCGTCTTCGTACAGAATGGTGGACGTGCAATGGCTGCAACTTCTGAAAATCACAGCACTCTGTAACCACTTAGCTCTGGACACAGAACTCTTAACGACTTAACTCTATGGCTCTCGGATTTTCTGAAAATGTAACCGTCCCACTTGAATACTTGCTGCTTTTATGCCCAATACGATAATCCCGGATGCAACGGTCATCTAGACTAAACCCGTCGGTCGTCATTAATGCTTGGACAAGACCACACCCGCCATCCGATCCCTAATAAATGTTGAAATCCGATCGAATTTCCCTCGAAACGTGTGTGCACAGGCGTCGGTCTCGTCGGAGATTTACCAAATCTGGAAAAATTGATTATACTGCTGCCAAATCTACGGTAAGATATACGGATCATTACCTCATTAACTACCTGTCAGCTGCTGACATGACTGGCCTTTGTCGGTTGCAAAACTGAGGACGTGGCACGGGGAAACATCGCGCTGCTGCGATGCGACTCCGCATCACCTGCATAAAACAACAAACTGATTTTTTTTTTTTTTTTTTTGGTGTAGACTTGTTCTCGGTGCGATGCCTCCTTTCAACTACACTGGACATCTGCACCGCTACGACTGGTTAAGAGGTGGGGTGGCTATCACTATAGGGCTTAAGCCTACTGCCATTAATCCATGTGGTAAAAAGCTCCCCATTTAGCTGGCTGAGCTGAACGACACCTCCCTCTATGATTTGCTGTATCTGATATGGCCCCAACCAATGTTTCTTGAACTTCCCTGGAAACTTAATGAATTTGTTGTCATAGAGGAGCACTAGGTCTCCGATCTTGAAAGTCTTGTTCTTGATGTGTCTATCATGCCAAGCTTTTTCTCGTGCCTTCTGCACTTTTTGATGGAATCCGGCGATGAATCTGTCTTCTTCTAAGGTAAGCAACTGTGCTAACCTTCCCTCAACTGTGTCTGTATTAGTCATTTAGGTAATCTGAGTGATTCTTAAACTAGGAAGAATATACTCCATAGGCATAACAGCCTCCTGTCCATATACTAAGCTGAAAGGTGTGTGTCCCGTAAGTTTCTTGCATGTGGTCCTGTATGCCCATAATACGGCATTAACTCTAAGGTCCCAATCATTCCTCTGGCTATTGCAGATCTTAGTAAGGGTGTTTTCTAAAATCTTATTAAAGGCCTCCACTGTACCATTAGCCTGTGGATGGTAGGGAGTGCTCTTATGGTGCTGGATCTGGAATTCTTCTGTCAATGCCTCAATAGTGCTATTCAAGAAATGTGTGCCTTGATCACTCATCAAAATTACTGGGCATCCAAACCTACTGATGATGTTTTCGAAAAGGAACTGTGCAGCTGTAGCAGCATCGCAATTTCTTACTGCTTTGGCCTCTGCCCATCTGGTGAGGTACTCTATTCCAGTGATAATATATCTCGCACCAGTGCGCTTTCCTGGTGGGTTGATAGGACCCACAAAATCTATAGTCCATTTGTCAAATGCACGCAACGTGACCTGCGGTCACAACGGAATTTCATCGCATCGTGAGGGTTTTCCCACCCTTTGGCAGAGATCGCAGCATCTGCAAAAGTCCTTGGTGTCTTTATGCAACGTAGGCCACCATAATCCTGCCTCTAGGATTTTCTGCGCAGTCGGATTTCCTGCGAAATGACCTCCTGCGGTTCCTAAATGTGCCTCTCTGATAAAGACATCTTTTTCATGCGGCATCACACATCTGCGCAAAACTTCATCCGGGCCTACATGTATAGGTGTCCTGCGATGAGGGTGAAGTCTGTTGCTTTAACAACCAACTGCTTCTTTTGCTGCTTGGTAAACTCATCAGGTGCTACTCCCGTAGTGATAAATTGAATAATATCAGCATAGTATTCATCTGCGATCTGGATAGCGAACAACGGCGCATCCGGTAGATTCTCATCTAGGTTACTTGGCTCTTCTCCTGAGTCTATCCGCGACAAATGATCAGGTCCTGCATTCAGTCTTCCTGGTTTCACAATGATTTCAAAATCATACTCCTGAAAGAGGAGTAACCATCTACAGATTCTCCCCCCTAACACAGGCTTATTGACCAAATACTTTAACGCGGAATGATCAGTAAACATCTTGAATGGGGCACCCAACAGGTAGTGCCTGAACTTCTGCAGCGCATACACCATAGCTAAGCCTTCCCTTTCAGTTGTGGTGTAGTTTTTTTCTGCTGTCGAGAGCTTTCTGCTGGAATATGCGATAGGGTGGTCAATGTCCCCTTCTCCTGGTTGTGTTAGAACAACCCCTAATGCAATGCCAGACGCATCCACATGTACATGAAATGGCTTAGTCTAGTCGGGAAATACTAAGATGGGTGCTATAACCATTCTCTCTTTAAGCATGTCTAGACTCTGCTGACATTCCTCGTTCCATAGGAATTTTACATCTTTCTTGAGCAATTTCTCCATTGGTGCTGTGATCTTTGCTTAGCCCTTGATGAAATTTCTGTAGTACCCGGTATGACCAAGTACTGTCCTCAGTTGCTTGACTGAGTTGGGTGCTGGAAGGTTTACAATGATGGCAATCTTCGCGGGATCTACCATCAAGCCTTGTCTACAAACAATGTGACCCAACAAAATACCAAACAGTGCACAAAATATACATTTCTTCAAGTTTAAAGAAATCTGGTACTGCCTACATTTCTCTAACATCAGTCTTAAGTCTCCTATATGCTTGTCAATTAGTCCAAATACAGTCCAATCATCAAAATATACTTCTAAGAATTTATGAATGTATTATTTAAATACAGCAGCGACTACTCTAGAAAATATAGCTGGTGCATTCTTAAGACCAAAGGGCATTACCGTATACTAGAATGAGCCCCATTCTATTGCAAAGGTAGTTTTGGACCGATCTTCTGGATGTATTCTGATCTAATGGTAGCCTGAAAACCCATCAGTGAAGGAGTAGACCTCCTGTCCTCCCACGTTGTCTAATACCTCATCAGTGAACGGTGTCGGAAATGGATCATGAAGCGATCCATCGTTGAGCTTGCGCAGATCGACACAGATCCTGATGTCTCCTTTTGTTTTCTTTTCTTGTACGACCATGGGGCTAACCCATTCGCTTTCTTCTACCGGCTCAATGATGCCTGCTGCTAGCATCTTATCGATTTCGTCCTTTACTTTTTCTTTGTAGCGTGGGTTCAATCTATATGGGCGCTGCTTAACTGGTCTAGCATCCTCCTTCAATGGTATCCTCATAACTCCCAGGTCTCCAACTATTCCCTTAATCTCTGTGAACTTGGTGGGAAATAGGTCCTGATAGTTGTGTAACAAGTCGGCAATCTGTCCGACTGTTTCATCATTCCAATAGTCTCCAATAGAGGCAAACTTAGGTTCTGCATCTGTGCCAATATTGATCTTTTTAATCTTGATAGGTTCGGTGATTGCTGGAATCTCTAACTGTGGTCCCCCAACATCGCGAGTCCCTTCTGACTCCGGAATGTTGGTGTTGCGAGGATCCTCATCCTCATCCTTATCTTCATTGTCTGGTTTTGCTGCGAAGTTATAGCACTCAAGCGCATCTTGCAACTGGATGGTCCACTCAGGTTGAGCCTGCACTGGGATGGTACAGTCCTCGAATATCGTGATCTTGATTATGTCTAGGGCCTGAGCAACACTTGGATGTTCTGATTCAAACGCGAAGGTCAGTAGGAAACTGTCTGTCATAAGTGACCATGTGGTCGTCCCCTTGCACAACTCGGTCTATGTGTACCAGTTCCTTGGGACTGTGTGCAATGTGTGAATGAATCTGTGAACCCATTCATCCTCTGGAATGTCCGACCAGTTCTGTTCACATGTCTGAATGTGTGCCTTGGGGTCAGTTTCTCCTGTGTACCTCTGCGGGACATACTCTTTGTCGACTGAAAATATGATGGCTATCAATCTTTTAATATCATCCCATGATGCGATATTTTCTTTATGTGCGTACCACCATCTTGCAGGTGTGGCTCGTACTGCAAGGTCCATAGCTGCGATCCTCTGCTCGTAAGGCATCTGTTGCTCAAACTGCTCAAGGAATTCCTGAATATCTGTTAGACCATGATATGATGGAATCTCAGTGATCTCTGCGCCAATCCATCGCAGTGATTTACTCATAAACACACATCTGCGCGCTGAGACTTCGTAAAGTCTGTTCTGCCAGTTCTCTAGACCAATATCGGAATCCGATGCGCATGAGCTATCGCATTGCCAACTAATGTTCCCTTCTGCGGTTGGATTGATGTAGTCCCTCTGGTTCGCAGTCATCTGGTAGAGACTATCCATGTTATGTGCCTCCTCCTCGGCTCGGATAGGTTCGATATATCTAGGACCTTGGTAAGGATCCAGCGGTGCGATGACCCGGATCTGCGCATCCTCAAAGGTCATTTGTCTTCTCTTTAGGTCGATGACAGCCTTGCTACCAATCGCCCAATCAATACTTAATAGTGCTGGATATGGTCGACTGTCACCAATGATTTCTATAACCTCGAAGTCCGCAAAAGTACGAACTCCGTCAATGTCAACTGGCACCTGTGGCAGTCGACCTAATGGTGATACTCGCTGCTGATTAGCTAGTCTCAGGTGGATAGGTGATATGGCTAACTGAGGGCTACCCATCTATTCCCATGTCTGCTTAGTTAGAACATTCACCTCTGATCCCAGATCTAAGACGACTTCGTCCATTTCGAACTCTCCAATCTGTGCTGTGAGTTTCATCTCCCTTCCGGTCCTTGTATGTCCTGTAATATTATGAACAGCGTGGTGTGCACTGTCCGATAGAGAAGGTTGCTGACACTGATCTATGATGCGCTGTAGCTCACCGATAGCTTTTTCATTTCTCAAGAGCTTCATACAACTGCGCAGGAAGGATTGTACATTTCCTGTCGATTCATCCTCGTCGCATCTTCCCGATGTGGTAGCCTGCGGTATCTGTTCTGGGTTATCGACACAAGGTACTTGCTGCGGTACGCCCCTAGACGGCGGTACCTGTGATCCTGATTGTGTAGGTTCCTCGAAGGAAGCCTTGGCTTCATGAAATGTCTCTTTATTCTTCTGTAGGTCAAGTGCTGTTGCTTTACCAGGAGCTCTGCGCACCCACTCCTGACTTATGTTCTTTTCGGTCTCCTGCGATGTCCCACTGGTGGAAGCACCGCTACGAGTCACAATATTGACTCTTGGTTCTGGCTCTGCCTGCTCAACAACAATAAGCTGGACGTTCTGGTGTACTGCTGGCTTAGTATCTTTGATCTTAGCTATCAAGGTAGGACACTCCTCTATGGTATGATCATAAGATTTGCAGTAATTACAAGTAGTAGTGGGGCTCTGACAGTCCCTCGCATAGTGTCCTACAACTCCACAGTTATAACAAGTGATTGGTCCGCGACCACGGCCAAAACCCTCTCCTCTGCCGAAGCCTTCTCCTCTTGCAAAGCCTCCCCCACGGCCTCGTCCTCTGAATCCTCCTCCCCGGCCTCCATAGGTCGGATCAGGCTGTGGTCTTGCTGCTGGACCCTGTGTTTCTGACTGGACTCTGTATACATCATGTTTTCTATCTAACATGAGCTCATAGGCTCGGCAATTCTGTTCATCATGTCCGACAGAGCTGCAAAAGACACTGTATAGGTTCTTAGGTGTCTGTACATACTTCTGAAGCAAAGGGCATTGCTGAGGTGGGTGTCCTTGTGTTTTGCATATTTCACACCATGGCCCTTGCGTTCGTGGTAAGGGGTTAGGAGCCCCTGACGCTAGATATTCTGCAAAGACTGGACAGTTGTCTTTGGTATGACCCTATGCTCTACATCGTAAGCACCATATGTCTTGCATAACCTCTTTTCCTTTCTTAAGTTCGTGTATCTGTAACGTGAGATTGGCCAACTGGTTCTGTAGAGTTGTCATGCCTGCACTGGTTTCTGCTAAAGGTGAAGCTTCTAGCTCCATCGCCATCTCCAACGCGTCATCCTGTGTCTGGAGTTTCTGCTGCATCAGTGGCACTTTGATGTGAGGGAGCAGCGCTGCAATAAACCATTCCTTATGCTGTTCCGGCGCAAAGTCAAAACTTACTTGGTCTATCAGAGCTTTGAATTTCTGGTCAAAGTCCCATACTGATTCTAATGGTAGCTGCTTAATGTCCTTAAGCTCTGTTATGCACTGAGATTCAGACTTAGGTTTCTTAAACTCTTTAATCATGGCATTCTTGACTTGGGCAAGTGTCTTAGGTAGAGTGGTATACTTTATGTACCATGTTAAAGCTCGATCTCTGAGTGTAGTGACCAACTGACAAATTACGTATATTTAATATTGGAACTTTTCTTATGATGTTTAACCAAGAGATTTCTTTGAAATGAAAATTTAGAAAATTTTAAAACCCATACCTTCAAAGCCATGGATAAATTTAGTAACTTTCAAGTATGCATTCGGGAAAATTAATATCTCCAAAACTTTATATCGCATTCCTCATCCATGACTTACTGAAAAAATGTATATATGCCTATAGATGATGTACAACATTTAATTGGTTTTACAGAATTCAATGATGAGTGGCTAGGAAGATTGACGATATTGATAATACATGCTAGCTTCTCAATCCCTAGGTCCATGTGTCTTGGTTCCCCGGAAGTTAGTTCCCATCTCAATTCCTCAATCCATGTGTCTGTATTCCATGATAGGTGTTGTCCGCCGATTGCACACCAGCAGCAGAAATCTTCCGAAAGCTGTCTCCTCACTTGAGAAAGTGGGAGAGGTGTGACCTTGGGGGCAAGCACAGAGCTAGGTACTGTCACCTACTCCTAGCTCCTCCGTTTAGGCTAACTCCTAACGAAACCAAGGGGGTTAGTCCCTACAAAAGAGTTTCTATGGCTCTTAAGTTGTTAAAGTGTTTTGATTAGTTGCGGATGCAGATGGGTGTTGTTTAGGAGTTATTATGATTTGAAGTGATTAATATTAAGGGGATGATGCTTAATTAAAGCAATCCACGTTGCTAACAAGAGATCACACATATAAGCAAAGATTCCAGACTTATAACTTAAGCATTCAAATATAATCAATTGAAATGGACCATAGACAGTTGATCAAGATAGAAAATTAATCCAATATAACAAAGGACCAGTGCCTTATGGAGTCAAATAAGCGTGTGAAATAAAGTCTAGAAATTTAAGCTAGTGAGTATTAGGTTTTGCAAGTGCTCTTGGTAGATTTTAAGAGTTTTTTTTTATTTGTGATCTTCACTTATGGTGGCTGGATGTCCTAATCGGTAATACCTTCAATGGCTCCGTTCGAAGACATGACGGACCTGTCTGGGGTCAAAGGTAAGTGTTCAATAACTTAACTACCAGTGCTCAGATTAGGTAGCCCGGCGCCCACACTTGGAATTTTCCCACATGCCTCGGTATTTGTCGAACAACGTCGATGCGTTGGTTATAAGGGAAAGTTTTAGTTAAGTTCCTCTTGTGGGGTTTAGAGATCCAATACCGTTTCTGGGTATTCCGATCGAAGATCGGTCAGAGCATACTCTGGCAAAAGGGGGAAGGGGGTTAATTAATTAAAGGGATGTGAGTTGCGAATTTTATTAAGTTAAT
>LPNX010095340.1:4185-28580 GCA_001517045.1 Pseudotsuga menziesii
TAGAATTCCAAAACTACAAAGCACAAGCTTTGGGAGTGTCAATATGACATAAAATGTTTGAGTTCCATATCGCACTTGCGATATATCGCATATGCGTTATGTAAATTTACATATCGCATATGCAATATATCGCATATGCGATTTGTAAATTTACATATCGTATATGCGATATGTAAAATTACAAATCGTAAATGCGATATATCGGATATGCGATATAGATTTCCACGAACCTTAGCCTTGTGTTTTGGCTTGGGTTATTCCGAACGTGCCATCAATAACGCATATGCATTCTTGATTTACACTTCGGAAGTGCGTTTCTGATTTCCTAAGTGGCACCAAAAAGTGGAACCAACTTCGTGCGAGCGCCCATATCAATTTTATATCACGTAAATACAAGTATAGCCATAGAGAGATCATGTTTTCCATAAGATTAATAAATTAAACTCCATAAAAATGCAAAATTGAAACCCTTTCATGGATGCACTTCCCTACCTTCCTATTAAAAGAAACATCATTGATGTTTGAACCCAAATGAATATAGAAAAAATGCTCTTACTTTCCAATAACACCATATGATCAAGTGAATAGATTGGATTTGGGTCATTCACAAGATGCAATGAATTTCCTGCACTTCCTATTACAATCAATAGAATTAACACCATTTAGTTACTTTTCTTGGGTTATATATATTTTTTGTATCTTTAACAGAGAGGGAAAAATCTCCATTGTTAAGTTTCAAAGATGCAATAATTATAAATATGCACATATGGTGAAAATTATATAATACCACATGGTAATGATAACACTTAGGGTATGCAAATAAAAATTTCTATTTTCACCTGTGTTCATGCTAGTTCCCATACAATATTAAGACAAAATAATTGCATATAAGAATTGAAAATACAACTATGAATGTGCTAAATAGAACTCAATCTAACAATTATTCGTAATTGGAAATGCGAAAATGTTAAAGAAAAATACAAAAAGTTGAAAGAAATTATTAGTCAAGAAAGATTGATCTAAATTTTCTTGGTTCTAGTGATCCAAGAGTGATTGGTCTCAGTTTTATTTGATTTTGTGGAGCAAGGTTTCATTGAATTTGAATACCCCCCTAAACCCCAACCTTAAGAAACTATTCTAAAAAAAGACTTTATAAGTCAATGATTTAGAGGTATAAATCCATCCCATGATTTGAAGGTTATTCCTTAGTAGTAGTTAGGACTAATATGAATCTATACAATGATTTGGAGGTATGAATCTATCCCATGCTTTGGAGGTTATTCCTTAGAAAAAAATATGACTAATATGAATCAAAGTCACGATTTTGGGATACGAATTGCGCCCATGATTTGGAGGCATGAATCCATCACATGATTTGGAAGTTATGCCTCGTTCCACCCAAATAAAATAACCCCCAATATTCAAATTACTATGTAAAATTAAAAATGCCCTCTTGAACCCTTAATATGAGGAAATATATTTTTGAGGACTTTAGGAGTATTCAAACCCAGAATATGAATGGATGTGATATGATATTGCCTCTCTAGTGAAACCACCGTGGAAGACTCCAAAACAATTAGAAGGAAAATATTGTTTCCATCCATCAAATGGTTTTTGAAATAGGAAACTGAATCAATTCTCCACATGGATAGACCCATCCAAATGAAGGTTGGCTTGCTCTCTAATGCCACCATCTAAATTTATACTCCAATTCAAGAATCTATACTTGAACCAAGAAATACCAAGATCCCACTACTTTTTATACAACCCTAGAAACATCAATATCATCTATAATGATCTACCATCATGAAGGATGCCAGGATCCCACCACGAAATGGGAATTTCAGCAATTCCAATGTGGTTTCGACTCTCAATGATCATGTCCAATTTAGTATAAAATTCCTCATGTTCCACATGCACATTAGCACCAAGGCTCACAATATTGCTACATGTCTCACCCAATGGAATAGGTGAAACCCCAATCCTACTATGAATCATAGAGGAATAATATAGAAGCGATAAATTCCTTTGTTGTTACTCAAGAAACAAAAAAATTCATATATGTTAATAAATATACTATTGTTACAAAGAGAAAATTTACCTTTTTGTGTTTCCACCTTGGATATGTATTTATCCACCCAATCCATGGATGAACAAACACTCTTCCTAGTTCCTCCAAATGGATTAAATACATCTCCCTCTTGTGCAAGATGCATAGTGGTCCCATGGATCACATCACATTCATTTGTTCCCTTCAACTGCCAATGTACTTCTATGTATGATGTAGGAATTAGGTAGTGTCAGTAAATTCCTCTACTTCCCACAAAACTTAAAAGTGACTTGTGTAGTTGTGAATCCAAAAGGCATGACCAAAAAATCACTATCCATTTGAGAAGTATATATGTGAGTATATTTCTCCTCAGGTAGCCTCATCATAAAGTATCCCTTTAGAAAATATTCTACTCCATTTACATCGTAATGTGGTATGGTTGTCATATATGTATGGGGTGATTAGAAATTGACCATACTTAGCTCCCTACATACAAAATCAATCAAACATGTCGATGTGTCACCTCATGTGTTGGTTTGTCCAAAAAGGATCCACTCATTTTTCTCCTCCATGACTCCGTGTCTCTCAGATAGAGGAAACTCAGGATATTCTTGGTACATTACAAGTGCTCGATCATCATATCTCATCTCTACTTCCTCCTTAAGTAACTTAAAATTAGAATGCTTCTCATGGTTCACCCTCACATGAGGGTCCTCCCTCAAACCATGAGTGCAATCAATCACATACAACTGGTTATCTAAAGTGTAGCAGGAAGGGTGTGTCTTTTCAAATTCTCTATGAATTTGTTCAACCTCAATCCATGATTCTTGAAGTGATTTTTGAGTTCTCATCAAGGAATCATCGGTGGTCACTAGCTCATGAGGGAATGTGTCAATCACATATGAATATAATGGTAACGTATAATGATACATTTCAATAAAATAAATAATATGATCTCTATTGGAAAGAAATCATAGATAGTTACCTTTCATAGTGGTTACTACTTTTCAAATCTCCTTTGAGTTTGTAATGGAATATTCTTCTTCCAATCTACCATCTAACCCTTAAGCTCTCCAACAAAAGTTGACACCAATTCTTGTCTACCATCCAAATTATTGAAGGACTCCATAATTTCTTCCTTTCTTACTTTTAATGGGCTTGATAAATTATGTGGGTTATAGGGAATATCTTCCATTGAATTTTTTCATTTGTTTCCATCCTTTTTGTTCCTCTCATTATCTTTGTGGCGAAGCTCCAATGGTTAAAGGAAGGATGAATTTTTTTATTCTTATAAATATGGTGTAAAATTTGTCTCTCTAGAACCATATTCAATAGAACTCATTCCTCCATCAATATCTTTATTAGTGATTTTGAATTCATAAACAAAGACACAAGAGTACCCTTCCAATCTACGACCACCTTTTGATAGTGTCATCTTCATATTTTCTATTGGTTGTAATGGAAAGTTAGATTTTGTTTGTTTGGTTTTTTCTTCTTTCTAGTTGAATGTACTAATTCATTAGATATAGGAAAAACATGGTTCTTTTTTTAATGGATTTTTACTCCTTTCATGTTCATTTGATGGTTGAACAATGATTGTGTATGTACTTCCTTTGGAACTAATTTCTTCCTAAAACAATTTGGAGTCTTTCTTTGAAGAAAAACCAAAAAAGTGTATTTCTAATAAAAAAATTACAGATGGTGTTGATAAGGACTCTGTAATGTTTTAACCAATGGAACCTCCTTTTCTTCTTCTGGCGAGGTAGGAAGGAAAGTAGTTAACACTCTCCCATTAACAAGTCTATCCATTGGTGGATCAATCCAACTATGTTGCATGTATATGTTGACATAAGAATACATAGTATCATATTGTGGTACATTCAAGCATTCATCTATATAAATTTCCTCATCCTTTGGAGAGGACTAATCCTCTTCATTGCATTTGAAATCTTCATCTTTGAACCAAGACATGTTTGCAATTTCCTTAAAATTGTAGGTTCTCATCTTAAAACAATATTCAAATTTATATTTGGCTCCCACATTAAATGAGGAACATGATCTGATTCCATTGTAATATCCAATCTAAAAATCCTAGATATTTGGGAATATTAACTCAACTCCCAACTCAATAAATAGAAATTCCTCAAGACTAGGAGTTTTTGCTTTAAACTAGACACATGCAGACATGCTTGTAATAGGATTTACAAAGTGCATCCAATGAGGAATGGTTTGGGACCTATTTTATGGAAAATTTAAGTTCTAATATTAAATTTTTTCTATCATGTATTGATGGATTTATCATTTGCTACTTTTCACAAATCGCTTGCTTGCACTCTTAACCCCACACTATCAATATCTAGAAATTGACAATTTAAAACTAGTCTTTTACCAATTTTTTCCCAATAACTTCTACGAATTTACTGATGTATCATGGAGGGACCATAGGGTATGAAACATAATCAATAAAACATATACGAATACTTTGAATAATGTGTATATATCCTTACTTTCGACAATGAGCAAATTTTTTGGGTACGTCACGCCTGGGTAGACTCCTTTGGCTAAACCACGGGATTAAAGGAAATATCCAATGGTTCATATCGAAACCCGATGGAATATAATGAATCAATGAATGTAACCAAATATAATGGTCATACGTCAGGTCATTGTAGTCACCAGTTTCATAATTGAGTTAGATTGTGAAGTTTTGTTACTAGGAGGAAATTGAGTTTAAGGGAGGTGAAACTAGTCAATTTCCAAGTATTTCCAAATGATACCTAAAGGTCATTTTTTAGGTATGAGGTCATGGAAGGGGTTGGAAACATTTTAGTTGAATAATTAATACCTTTTTCATAATTTTGGAAGCATTTTGGATGAGTTATTATAGACAAACTAAAAAATAGTCATATTATGCAGAGTAATTGCATGCCATGTTTTCCAATTGATTTCTAATGGTGAAAAGCAATCATGAATTATGGATATGATATTTGGATGGGGTTCATATCAGTTGAATAACATTTAAAAAACTGTTATGCATATCTATGGAAGCACATATGACATGTGTTAAATATAACGTTAAGATATACAAATTTTTCCCATGAATTACACAATATAGAGAAAGTTTCATGAGAATAGAAGCAAGAGAAGTAGAAGGAACAAAATTTATTTAATCATATGATGGAATGACCTGCATAATAAATTATATTTATGTGAGTACATAATTCATGTATTGTGGGATATCCATCCATATTTTTCTTGATACACTACTCGAATAATTGCTCGAAAGAACACAAAAATTGGATCGTGCTTGTTGTAGCTCACTAACTAGATCTCTCATGGTAAAAGGAACACTATGGTACTACTGTAGCACCCTCTAGTTACACTACAAATGCAATATACTAAATGATAAGGAATGGATTTGCACCTCCTCTAACATTAACTAATATTTCTCTCAAGTAGCTACAATGAACATAAGGGGCACATCACCCAAGCAAAGAAAGTCTAAGAGATCTTCAAGACATATGAACAAAATGGACAGATATTCCACAAGGAGGATCTCATACTAATTTTACAACTCTTCATTTAATTCTTCCTCCTTCTATATTTTTCTCATGAAAGTATTAATAAAATAATAATTAATATTATTTTCATGAGAAAATTGAAGTTAGTCCCCTATTCTAATTTGAAATTAGAAAAGATTTCCTAGATTACTCACTTGCTTCCTGGATAGGTACAAGTCCCTCTTGAGCCTTATTGAAAAAATATGGAAAATTATTCCTTTCTTCTTTTATGCTACTTTCTTGCTTTATGTTTCTTTTCCTTCTTTCAGTTGCTTTTCTGAAATTCCTTATTTTATGTTGATTTGGATTCTTTTAGCCACTTTTTCCAAATCATTTGAGGGAAACATCTCATATATCCTTATCCATCCTCCTATTCTTCATCTTGAGCCTCCTAGTCCATTTCCAACTCATTAAATAATTATTAAACAACAAAATATTCAATTATGTCCTCATTCGTGACTTATCCAATCGACATTAATAATTAACATGGATTGATCAAATAACATTTTTCCTAGTTTAATAGTTTTAATCAAAGATTTGGTATTAAAATTTTGTGTACATTACTTAGTGATAAATATTATAGATCTAAATATGTGTAAAAAGGGAATTTGAGTAATTCATACCATAATATACATTTCATATGTTATGTTCCTTTGAAATTTAAGGAGCAAGATTAAAGAGTCATATGCTTGAATTAGAACTTATTTAGTAGTTTATGCTTTAAATTCATCACATCGATAAAACAATTCATTGGTTGAATGTTTGAGAAAAGAATAGGTCATGATATTTTGAACTATTTGACCACTCAAAAATATATAAATGTATGACAATGGATTTGGATATAATTTCCTAATGAGTATAAATTTGATCTCAAACAAATTAATTAAAGTAAAAGATGCAAGTTGCAAATTTCCTAAAAATCTCACTGCCATCACATGTTGTGAATAAAGTGCTAGGAAAGGAATTCAAGTTCTTATGAAAGATGAACATTACATCCAATTGAGAAAGAAATTGCAGAAATGTAAGGATCCAATACATCATAATGATGTAGGATTCCATTTAGTTATGGTTGAGCTTGTAATTATGACAAATATAGGTGGAGTGCATATGCCCTATTTTCTGGAATTAAGGAAGTTGTTGAGATAAATCTATGACGTTTCGTATTAGGGAATACAGGGACAATCAATAAATTGAACAAATAATGGGGGGTTTATGGTGCAAGGGAATCTATCCCAATAGTGTCCAACAATGAGGAAGTTGATTGGACAATGGGTGATGACCTTCTAGGAAGAAAAAGTGGGTACTATGTGAGGCCATGCGGTCGAGTGGATTAAGGGAGTCATGAGAGATGACCATAAAAAATTAACTGAGTGGTAGGAAAAAAATGGTGGTGAATGACTGAGAAGTCGCAGTGGAGGAATGTTCAGTCATATTACTGAGTATTCACAAGGAGTAGTTGACGTGGGAATGGTTTAGGTTGGAGACTAGTAAAAAGGAATACGAGTGGCTCTAGTCATAAGAGAAGAGTTGAATACCTTCTATTTGAAGGAAAGGGGAAATTGAATCCCAGATGGTAGAGGATGGACAGGAGAACACTTGGTCCATAGGAACAATTCATGAAATAATTGGAACTAGTTAGAGGCTATACCGGTTAGAGAAGAGAAACGACAAGTGGATATGGATGACCATATGACATCTAGAGAACACAATGACAAATCGGTTAAAAATAATGAAGAGAAGGAATAGGGTCCTGGAAGAACCAGATGAGGTCAGTATAAGTTTAGTTAGAGGGATGGATAAAAAGAATACAGGTGGATGAGAAGAGTGGAACAACCCATGAAATACCATGGGGTAATGAAGAAGTCAAATGGGAGCAGACGAAAGGAGGTAGAAGGACTTGGAGGATATGATGAACCCTTCAAGCAATAACAGGAAAACCATGGTAAATGAAGAGGATGAATCACTAACAAGTGAAACAATATGTAGGAACAAAATAAGTATTTGTAGAATATGGCAACAAGATGGTCCAAGATGGTCCAAGATGTAGACTTGATAAGTGGAAGGACCGACATAAACAACGAGTTCGATGCAATAGATTGGAGTGTAATACAGTCGATGAGAATGTCGATGGATGAAAAGAGAAGAACAAAGATCAATGATAGGTTGAACCAACATGTTTAAATACAATCAAGAGAAACATGACCTATAGAAGAGAAGAGTAGGATTAACACCAATAACAAGGGAAAATACCATGCTAGAAAGTAGTCTAGTTGAGGTGAATTTTGACAGATGAAATGAGATAAATAAGGATTTGAAGTGAATATAGTCAAGGGGAATGCCGACAGAAGGGTGGAGAGTAGGACACAATACCATGTGATTGATAGGAGCCTACAAGTAACGATCGTGATCTGACTGATGAGAAAACCTAGGATGAAGTAGTTGGGGTAGTTGCAATAGTAATGGTGGAAGGTGAGTATTTTAGATGGAACTCTACACCACAAATATTTTTGAGAGGAAGAAATATGATTCTAGAATATTTTAGAGCAGGAAAGCATGGTTGTAGAAAAGTGTATAAATAGAATTACATATAGTGAAAACAAGGCTCTAGATCCCATTGAGAACGAGGGATGATTGTAATGGCCTTGGAGATGATATTTGGTTGTGTGTCTATGAAGAGGGACGTCACCCTAATTATCAATGTTTATGTATTTTTCTTTTCTTTTTGGAGGCCATAATCCTTGGAATTTCCTATGTGTTTTCACTCCATTTTGTTGTGTGCTTTGACCTATAAGCAATGGACAACTTAAGCCGGCATTACCGTGTTTTATTTAGTTGGTATCATAGTTGCATGAATCGAAACACATGAAGTTGATATTGCTTGTGTCAGTTGGTATTAGAGAAGGAGTATCATGCATGAAGGTCCATTTGTGATTGGACAAGAGAATACTTTCATATATGTCTGGAAGAGGATATGAGTTTCAATTGGATGAAGAAGCAGCTCTAGTCGTGATTGGGTAGAGCTATAGAATAAAAGGATAGCTCCCATAGGGGGTGGGGTATAGTTTTCCATATCCACTATTGTAGGGAAGAGCATCCTAATAAGATTAAGGAGAGGTATAGCTCCAAATATGTGGTTGTGAGAAGAGTTGGACATGGTCAAAGTTAAGGAACAATGCAAATCCAATGAAAGTGTTGGGTATGGTCAACCAAAAACCAAGAATAGTACTACAAGTGTCAGTTAGATCCAGCGATGGGCTATTTGGTTGAGTACCTACTGCTAGAAAAAATGAGAAACCCATTGAAGATTACAAAGAGTGAAGCAATTATAGTAGAAAGGTTGATCAAAGCTTCTAAGGAGAAGCAAAATAGGAATACTGCACAATACAAATGTGCATGAATTCCAAGGTAGAGAGAGGAGATGACCTTGATGAAGGTTTGCGATGTGATGAGGGTGATGATGCTGAAGATAAAATATTTGGATATGTCCCAAGGGATGGAGAAGTCAAGGGTTGATATAGGATAATGAAGACCCTGATGATTGGGAAGAGAATCCTCACAGTCAAGGAGACCAATGTGATATGTGAGTAAATCGAACAAAGACTTGAGATCCTAGGTAGAGCATAAGCTGATGGAAGCAAAGATCATCATGTACATGAAAATGAAGTCGAAGGATGATTCCCAGAAGAAATAATGATGCTAGAATATGTCTGAGAGAGAAAACAACCTAAGTAGTAGTGGGGACAAGTATAACACTAGAGAGACAGACAAGAAATCATTTGAAAATGCTACTAAAGAAATAAAGAAGTCAGTTGAAGACTTGATTGATGAAGAAGAGGATAGATCAATGGATGTTGGGAGTTCTTACGAAGTAGACGAGTAGTTGATTGGAGGGGTTTTTGATGAAGTGAAGATATAGTGGGACAAATATCTAACCTATGAAATAGAGGATCATTTAGATCAAGAGACTATTGACGAGGGAATAAATCTAGTCGAGGAAGTGGCTGATGAAATTATGTTGCATGACGACCATCACATTAGGAAGTATGGAGATGAAGCTGTTGATGAGAAGTGTGACAATACTAAGGCAGAGGAGTGTGGAGAATACCACCAAAGAACTGAAAGTAGTAAATATTGAAGAAAATTGGATAGTTTTGGAGGAATTATCAGTAGAGGTAGGAGCTCAACTGATGAGTTGAAAGAGCACATGCAAAGTAGTTTATAGGAGGATGTAAAAGAATCTATAATAACTACAGAGGAAGTCGACAACATGGATTGAAGTCAAACTCCATGGTCAAAGGAGGAAGATGAGAGGAAATTTATGGGATTACTTATAGTGGAATATAATCCCACATTGTTAGTACTGTTTATGTCGAAGGTTGAAGCAACCATTACATCTTATATGGAAACCATGAAAGTGACATTAACAAAAGAAGTGGGTAGCGAAATCTAGGAGAAGATGAGCGTCGTAGAAATATTATCAATATTTTTTTGTGTGGAGGAAGAGTGAAACAGAATGACGTGATGTTGAGTTCCTATTTGATGAGGGGCCATGGAGTGCAAATTTGATAAGAGAAGTCAAAATGAACCAATGAGTTTGGGGAAGATAGGAAATAAATTTAGTGAGAGGAGAAAGGAGATGATTGGAAAGGAATGGGAAGTTGATATGAAGGAGTGGAACTAGTCAAAGTTTCATGGTATAGAAGGAAATTGATGAGAATGATTGTGGAGGTGGAGCTATGCACATTACAAGGGTTAAGGAAATTAATGAAAATTGTTTAGATGGAGAATATCTGAGAGAGGATGGATCAGGTCGAATAAAAATCAATGGTGATGGTCGATAGATGGATGGGTGAGTCAAATGCCATGTGGTAAGGGTTTGACAGATAACTAATTTGAGGAATGTGGAAGTAGTCAGACTTTGTCGACTGTAGGAATTGACATAATTCAAAAGAAAACCAACTAGATTGGAAGGAATGGATATGACACTAAGAACATGGTATAAGTTTTAGTACCACCACCAAAGTAAATGTAACTATTGGGATCTTGTAAGAGAAAAATCCTCAACTTGAGGACAATATTTTTTTTAACTTGGGGAGTATGATGCAGGGGTATCTAGCCTAAGACCAACTGACAACGATAGGAGAGAAGGAGTTCAAATAGAAGACGAATGATGACCTTATAGGAAGAAGAAATGGGTATTGTGTGATTCATGTGGTCGGGTGGATTAGGGTATCCGAGAGAGATGATTGTACAAAACTGGTCGACCCATAGGACAAAAGTTGTAGCAAGAAGCTAAGAAGCCATAGTGGTGGAAGGATCAGTTGGAGAATTGAGTAATCGAAAAATAGAGGTCAATTAGAGAATGGGTTTAGTTGGAGACAAAAAAAAAATGAATACAAGAGGTTGCAGTTGCAAGAGAACAATCGAAGACTTTCTATGTGAAGGAAAGGGGAAATTGAATCCCATATGGTCGAGGATGACTAGGAGAAAACTTGGGTGAGAGGGACAAGTCTTGGAATAATTGGAACTTATCAAAGGCTATAACTGTTAGAGGACAAAACCTACAAGTGGATATGGATGGTAATGCAATAGTTGGAGAATACAATGAAAAACTGATCATAAAGATTGAGGACAAGGTTAATGTTAGGTTATTTAGACACTTAGGATTTAGTTAAGATCAACTTGTGTAATATATCCATTAGGTAAAAGTGTGTTTCTTTAGTATGCATTTGTAAATATTCTAATCCGACGGTCACGATATGTTCTAGCCATAAAGGGATCCGACGGTTCAACTTCTTTTAGATCATACCTACCATTGATCTGTGGCTTAACACCCGATTGACCTATGCTATCTATTTAAAGAGAATAGAGGGTTGTTGACTAGTTGATCAATTATGAGAAGCTCATGTAACTTTCTTTCTTTTGCATAATAAATTGCTCCAAGTAGCTATTTGGATGGGGCCGTGGATTATTTCCCTCTCGAGGGTTTTAACCACATGACAAACATCGATGTGTTGATCTGTGATCTATTTGTGTGAAGAAGTTTCTCAAATTGTTCGGTCTTTTGGGAGTACCATGTGTACCCAAGCATGGTATCAAAGCATTTATGAATAGCCGCTTTCGGTTTTGATTAAGATCTAGAACCCGTGTTGTTGAAACTTTGAAAGGGTTTCTGGTTCTAGATTTTCTATGCATTTGTGGAATATGGGAGCTGTACCAATATGTCTGAAGAGTCGTTTCCATTGGGAAATAGTTTTCCTTTCATCGAAAACTATTTCCGTTTCATCGAAAATTATTTCCGTTTGTTCCAGAAACACCTATTTTGGCAAATCTGAAGGTATAATGTTACAGTGACGCATTTTTTTTTTAAATTTCTCATATTTCAACAGTTTTATTATTAGATCTTTACTTTTTTAGTCTTGAACTATTTCCTTCCCTGGTTGCATATGCTCTTTGCTGTGCACCTTGCGTGATTGTGGCGAATTAGAAACAGTAAGGGAAAATTTATTGTTCTTGTCGTCTTGCCTACGTATACTCTTTTCCATGCACCTTGTGTGATCATGACAAATCAGAAACAGTGAGAAAACTTGAAAACATGGACTTTTCGGGTAAGCTGACTAAGATCTAACCCCATTGTGTGGAAAAAGATTTTTGTTTTTGTTTTTCATTTTTTTTGTGATTTTCAGGAAAAGAAGGCAAGCACAGAGAATGAGAGAGAAGATTAAAACAAAAAACCCCTTCCTCTTTCCATTCTTTTATGTGCCTTTTAAACTTGGCTCACTTGGTCCAAAGTTGCGTTATTCCTTAATAGGTCTTGAGTTCAAGTCTTATTAAGCTATCTTTTAGTGCATGCAATTTCTATTTTCAAGTTACTTTATTGTAAAAGTGCATCTTACATAAATAAAAGAAAAGAAAAAGTGAGTCACTTAAGTATTTTAATTTATTGCCACACTATTTAAAAGTAACATTATTGTAAAAGTGAACATCACTTATTCTACAAAAAATGATTCACTTAAAAGAAACTTTATTGTAAAGTGATTGTCAAAGGTTGATCTTGGGAAGAGGGCGGTTCTTTTTTCAGTTGGTAAAGTTAATATCTGCCACGTCACTATTGGGGACATCTTCAACATTTTCTTTGATCAAGCATAACTTCATCATCCAGAATCAGTTTTCAGTGCCATTTTTTTAAAACCGCATATTGTTTCGAGCTCTTTGCATCCACAGGGTTAATTTTTGTTCTTTCAGCCATTATTTTATAGTATGTACACCACTTTGGATATTATACTTACAAGTTCTAACTATTTCTCATGGAAATCTCATATGGAGGATGTTCTACGAAGTAGGGGACTTTTCAGGATAACCTCAAGGAAAGAAACATAACCCGTTGATGATGATAAGAAAATTAAATGGGAAAATAGATGTGAAGAAGCTCGTAAATTGTTTGGGATGTTAATCTCTACTGATTTGCGACTCCACATATCTGGAATTGATGAAACTGATATAGCTTGAGAAAAGTTGGAAGTTGTGTTTGGTAAACAGAATGAAATTTGGGGTCATCAACTTGAGAATGAGTTGCTTTCCTTGAATCCAAATGATTTTTCATGCATTCAAGACTATTTATGTAAGTATAAAACTCTTAGAATCTTATGTGCAGAATGCAAGATTAAGAAAGAAGACAAACAATGTATTTATCATATGCTTTCCAAACTTGGACCTGCATATTCTATTTTTGTATCTACATTCTACTCCATGAAAGAATCCTTGACTGCAACTAGCTATCAAGAGCCTAGTCTTGAATATTTTTGTGATTCCTTAATTAGAGAGCAAGATAAGCTCATTCACGTTGGAATAATTAATAATGCAGATACATCTGGGAAATCCTTATTGTCCCAATAGAAAGAAATGTCCAAGCTTCCCAAGAAACAGAATTTTCGCAATAATACCCAAACAACAAGGGTCCCAAACCCTCTTAGTCAGCTCCTTCTTTAAAAAATAACAAATGATCCAAGCCAAAAGGAAAGAAGACTCAACGTCATTGCATTTTTTGTTGGAAAGATAATCATGATGAATCTAAGTGTTTCAAGAAGATGGGATCCTTGGAAGCAGCAATGAAGAAGCACCACATTAGCCTAGATTCATCTTCAGAATCTAAATCTCATGGACATGCACTTTGTGCTTCTGCTTGCTCTTATACTGCATCTTCTTCTTCTACTTCAAATGAATTGCTCATTGATTCTAGAGCATATTATCATATGGCTAAGGATCAAGCCATATTTTCTACTACGCATGAGTGTAACACCAAACAAATATTTTTTGGTGATGATATATCTCTAAGTGTTGTAGGATCTGGAACAATTCCACTAGAAAATGGTCATTTCAGTGATTTACTATGTGTTCCAAAAATTTCCTGCAATTTGTTATCAATCTATCAAATTACTCATTCAGGTGAAGGTAAAATTGTGATGTTTACACCTCACCAAGTTTTAATCAAGGATTTTAAAAATCCTCAAAATGTACTTGCTACTAGAACTGTTGTTGATATTACCAGGTTGTATAGATTTAACAACTTTGGGTCATCACCTTTTCTTTCAATTTTTGTTGCTTATAGTGATAACTTGAGCAAACTTTGGCTTGAGTGATTTGGTCACTTAAATTTCCGCTCATTGCAACAACTATGTAAAGAAAATATGGTGACTGGTGTTCCAATGGTATCTTATAGGGATGGTATTTTTTCTGGTTGTGTACTTGAAAAACATCATCGAGACAATTTTGCTAGGCATGCCTCTTGGCACGCCTCGGTTCCCTTGGAGCTTGTGCATAGTGACTTGTGTGGTCCTCTTCCATCTGCTTCCTTTTCTCATTTCAAATATTTCTTAACTTTCATTGATGACTACTCGAGGTGCACTTGGGTTTACTTCCTAAAAATTAAGAGCGAAGTATTTAACATTATCTTGTCCTACAAGGCCCTTGTTGAAAAACAATCTACTCATTAAAGTAGTAAGTTAAGATCTGACAATGAAGGAGAATATGTTAACAAAAATTTCACCACTTTCTGCACTGAACAAGGAATCCAACAAAATCACACTGTTCCATATACACCACAAAAAAATGGTGTAGCTGAACTAAAGAACTGAACTTTAAAAGAAATGGCTAATTGTATGATCCAATCTAAGGGACTAAGTCTTCAATATTGGGCTCAGGAAATAAATTGTGCAAATTACATAGTTAATCACACACCCACTAAAGTTTTACAAGGTATAACACCCAAAGAAGCATGGAGTAAAATTAAACCAGATGTAAGTCACTTTCGTGTTTTTGGTTGTGAAGCATGGGCTCACATTCAGGATGAAAAACATAAAGCATTGTAACCTAAAAGTGAAAAGTGCATATTTGTTGGATATTCAGAAGATGTAAAAGGATATAGAGTTCTTCAGCCACATTCTCATGATATAATCACTAGAAGAGATGTTAAATTTGATGAAAATATCTTGGCCTACAAGCCTAACTTGCGGGTGTGCCATCTTTGGCTTGCGATCCTGATTCAACGATTGTGACTTCTTCTTCCTCTTCCAACTTCCTTGATAGGTTTCCAACTCTAGTTTCTAATGATGAAAGTGAGGATGAAAATCCACCTCCGCCTGCTCATGTTCCTCCAATTGCACTAGTACGAATGCTTCCTCAATGGGTCTGTTCAACATGTGAAGCAGCTGGTGATCTTGCCGATGATCCTAGAGATCAACATCGAACACGTTCTCAGTTTTAGCAAGCCTCTTCTCTTTTGGTTCATGTTTCTAAGAATCATGTTCCAATTTTTTTTTCAAAAGCTTCAGGAAATTCAAATTGGGATGCAGCTATGGATGAAGAATATCGTTCCTTAATGGTGAACGATACTTCGGATTTTGTTCCTCTTCCAAAAGGAATAAAACTTGTCAGATGTAAATAGGACTACAAAACTAAGTATGAATTAAATGGAAGTGTTAAAATACTTAAGGCAAGGTTAGTTTCCAAAGGTTTTTTTCAAGTTGAAGGGATTGACTACAATGAAATATTTTCTCCTGTCACAAAAATGACTTCCATCAGCCTCGTTCTTTCCCTTCCATCCTTACATAACTGGGAAGTCCATCAAATGGATGTCAAGTCTTCCTTTTTACATGGTGATTTATAGGAGGAAATTTACATGGAACGACCTCCTGAATATGTTCAGGATAACTCTAGCCTTGTCTGTCTCCTTAAGAAATCCTTATATGGCCTTAAACAAGCTCCTAGAGCTTTGTATGCCAAAATGGATAACTCTCTTCTTGACACTGGTTTTTGTAGATGCCATTCTAACCCCAATGTCTATACCAAGATATTAGAAAACCATCTCATCGTACTTGTTCTTTATATTCATGATCTTATCCTTACTAGTAGTGACCCTAACCTAATAACCCATGTGAAATCTAGTCTTAAGAAAAATTTTGAAATGTCAGACTTAGGACATTTGCATTATTTTCTTGGTCTCCAAGTATTGCAAAACAAAGAAGGAATATTTCTTTCCTAGTCTAAGAATGATTGTGACCATCTTCATCGCTTCCACATGGAAGATTGTAAACCAACCCATTCTCCCTTCCATTATGGAGTCAAACTTTATGCCACTTGTACTTCCCCTAAAGTAGATGCCACCTTGTATCATCAGCTTGTTGGTAGTCTTTTATACTTGACTGATCCCCATCCTGACCTTTCCTTTGTCGTTGGTCCTGTTGTCAGTTATGCAAACTCCTCATGAAAGTCACTGGAAAGAAGCAAAAAGAATACTTTGATATATTCGAGGTACAATTTAGTTTGGGATTCATTACAGTACAGAGGGGAAACCTTTGTTGGTTGGTTTCAATGATTTAGATTGGGCCGATGATCTTGATGATCAAAAGTCTACTGCAGGATAAGATTTCAGTCTCGGATCTGGACCTGTCACTTGGGCTTGTAAGAAACAACAAGCTATTGCTCTTTCTTTAGTAGAAGTAGAATATCGAGCCACATTTAATGCTAGTTAGGAAGCTTTATGGCTTCGACAGATCCTTTCAGATTTTGGATTCTAACAGCAGCAGCCTACTCCACTTTGGTGCGACAATCAAAGTGCCATCAAGCTTGCCAAAGATCCAGTTCTACATAAGCAAAACAAACACATTGAGCTACACATGCACTTCATCAGAAATCTTATTCATGATCATGTTATTGATGTGCTCTATTTCCCTATCAATGATCAAGTTGCAAACATCTTCACCAAGTCTCTTATAGGGGTGAAGTTTTCCAAACTTTGGTCTATGTTAGGAGTTCAAGAATGTGTCCTTAAGGGGGGATAGGCTCTAATTCCTCCTTCCTTCTCCTAATAGTGTCGCTTTTGTAAATCCTTCAATCCTATCCCAAGTTGTTCTTAAGGGGGGATGTTACAATATTTAGACACTTAGGAGTTAGTTAAGATCAACTTGTGTAATATATTTGTTAGGTAAAAATGTGTTTATTTAGTATGCATTAGTATGCATTTGTAAATATTCTAATCCGATGGTCACAATATGTTTTAGACATCGAGTGATCGGACGGTTCAACTTCTCTTAGATCATACCTACCATTGATCTGCGGATTAACACCCGATTGGTCTATGATCTCTATTTAAAGAGCATAGAGGGTCTTTGGCTAGTCTATTGATTATGAGAAGCTCATGTAACTTTCTTTCTTTTGTGTAATAAATTGCTCCAAGTATCTATTTGGTTGGGGCAGTGGACTATTTCCCTCTCGAGGGTTTTAACCGTGTGACAAACATTGGTGTGTTTATCTGTGATCTATTTGTGTGAAGCGATTGCTCAAGGTGTTTGATCTTTTGGGAGTATCTTGTGTACCCGAACAATTAAGAGTAGGTAAGTTAGAGGGATGGATTGATAAGAATACATGTGGATGAGAATACTAGAGAAATACAACAAATACCATGGAGTAGTAAAGAAGTCCATAGGGAGTAGTCGAAAAGAGAAATAAGGCCTTGAAAGATCGGATAAACCAGTCAAGCAAGAATAGGAGATGCATGGTCAATGAAGAGGATGAATTACTGATGATTGTGATGATAGGTAGGCAACAAAGGAGTCATAAGATTTCACCGACAAGATGGGACAAGGTGAGGAGTTGATAAGATTAAGGGTCAATGCAGACGATTAGTTCGAGCCAATGGGTCAAAATGTAATTTTTCAATCGGAGTGCCAACTGACAAAAATATAAGAAGGAAAATAAATGATAGGTTGAACCAAAAAGTGAAGAGATAGTTGTGAAAAATCCAATTGATAGAAAAGAAGAGTCAGATTAAAATAAGCGATAAGGGAGAATAATTTCCTAGAAAGTACTCTAGTTGAGGGGAATTCAGATAGACGAAAGCAGAGAAAAAGTGATTTGAAGTAAAAATAGTCGAGGGAAATGTCGACATAATAGTGAATAGTACAATGTTGCACCAAGTGACTGATAAGAGTTGACATATACTAGTCGTTAGATGATCAATGATAAATGTTGGAGCAGGATCCCACAGCTACAGAAGAAGCTACCAGTTTTAGCGGATAGACAGTTTTGGTGGAGAGGAAGAGATAAGGTAAAGCTACAACACCGTAGCATGGTTCTAGCTACAAAGCAGAGCTAGAAACCGTGACTGTTGGGACAAAGAAGTCAAGGAAGACAACAGTACCTGAGTGACCGAGAAGAGAGAGATCACCCACTACATTGAAGGCAGCGGGAAATACAGGAGGGTTTAGCTACCCTCATAAAGGAAAAGGAGCGACGAGGCCGAGGTATTGAAGATGAAGGATAGAAGAAGGGAAGTGGTGCATCGTACCCATGGTCAGCACCAGGAATCATGGAAGACTGCAGAGAGCTGTGGTGTGACAGAAAGAGGCTACGAGAAGCGATGCATAGTACCCATGGTCAGCGTCGGGAAGCATGGAAGACTGCAGAGAGCTGTGGTGTGATGGAAAGCGGCTACCCCAAGTACAGATATGTTGATTGTCACTAATTAGGGTTTTGGGTTACTGTTGGGACAGGTCCACAGTGTTGTAATGGCGAGACCTTCGGGCTGCCTATAAAGGGATGTATTTTGTATTGTAAAGTATTAGATATTATAGACACCATACACAGTAGCGAGTAAGCAAGTTAGACCTTGATTAGTTAGACAGTTGTAATATAGGAGCCGAGCGCTAGTTCTGTTATTAGCTGTAATTATCTTACTGTAACCAGTAGCTGGATCGCTGAGCTTGTATGTAACAATCCGCAGGGATTGACAGAGAGGGAAGAGTATATTGTAAGAGAGGCAATATAGAGATAGAAAAGAGATCTAAGAGAGAAGGGCTCTAGGTTGTGTGCAGATTTACCCAGAAGATCTCGAGCTACATATGCGGTGCAGTAGAACTGTGTTTACTTCCCTCGAGCTATAATAGAAACACAGTTTTGTGGATGTAACTTCCATCCTGGAGGTGAACCACGTTAAAATCGAGTGTTATGTGATTGATGCATGTGTTTTTTTTGTTGTTGTATCTGTCATTCATTGCATGAACCTTGTTTACAGTTTAATGGATGTATGCGTTATTCAGTTCACAACACTATAGGAGATAAATGCAAGTGGAAGTCTTTTAAGTATTATGTATGAGAGTTTGTCTATGTTTTTCTCAAGACAGTTAAGCATCAAAGAGTTAAATAGCCTTGTAGGTTGAGTCTCATCAGTTGGGCACAGTAAATCTCACTACGCGGAGCCGCAGCGGTAGGATATCGCAGGAAGGCGATATTGCACTAGCATAGAAGCTGTGGTGCACTGCGGTTAAGGGTGTAGCGTAGGAGAGAGAGTTACGTGTTTCCTAGGACATGGCGATGCGATAAGGGATAGAGTCATCACGAGTAAGAGGAACTGCACATCACAGAGAAAGACCTCGCAGGCTAAGAAGAGATGTGAGACACACATAGGATGCGACAGAACCTGGCCAAAGACACTTGAGTCTTTGACCAACCCATTAGAATCAGTTCGGGTGAGACTTCAAGCCGCTCTGCGGTCTGTCGTCGAAAGGGCCAGTGAGCTAGGGGTGTTGTTGGTTAACTATAGTAAACCCGGGTCTGCCCAGTGACCAACAATAAAACCCAAGACGAAGTGGTTTGGGTAGTGGGAACAGTAATGGTGGAAGGTGAGGATGCCATATGGCACTCTGTACCATGGATATTTTCAAGTGAAGCTAGAAACTTCTAGAATATTTTAGAGAGGGAAAGCATGGAAGTGGACAAGTGTATAAATAGAGGTCTAGATAGTGAAAATGGGCCTTTGGATTCCAAAGAGAAGGAGGGATGACTGTAAAATATTTTGATTTTATATTTCACTCTATGTCCATGAATAGGGACTTCACCTTGATTGTAAATGTTTAAGTAATTTTTTTTCTAGAAGCCATAATCCTTGGTGTTTCCTATGTGTTGTTCTTTATGTATGTGTTCACTCCATTTCATTGTGTTCTTTGACCTACAACTGATTGACCACCAATACTGACATTACTATGCTTACATCAGTTTGTATCATAGCTATGTGACTCTAAATGTAGGAGATCGAGGTTGCTTGCATCAATTTATGGGCTCATAATATATTTTTTTTCAACTTTGCATGAATCGTTGAAAACATTATCTATGCCTTGATTTGAGGCACTCTTGTCCTTTCAATTTACTATGAGCTGCATATAACCTCTTCAAACTCACTTGTAACTTGGTTTAGATTATTGAAATTACAAACTTACACCAAATTGTAGCTTACGTAATTGTCCTTGTTAAATGGCTTCAACGAGAAAGGCCCTCTATATTATTAATCAATCATGATATGTAAATTTAAATGTATAAATAATTAATAATCAATTGTGAGATGTAAAGTTAAATGTATAACGAATTAATTATCAATCGTGACATGCAAAGTTAAATGTATAATGAATTAATAGGGTTTAGACCATGATATACATACAACCAAATGTGGAAGTCATAAATATAGTTTTCAACTTTATAGATAAACAAGCTAAGTTTGCAAGAAAATATATAATGATTATATATAATTTTAAGTGTTTTAAAATAAATAAAAACTAAAGAAACACCAATTTTGTCTATAATTCCCCATCCATTGTATCACTAATCAAGTTATAATAATACATACTATTGAACATTTTAAGTTCATTGTATTATTGATATTTTATTGTTCATTGTATTAAGTTTATTGATGTTGGGTGGAACTCAAACTGCAGTTGCAAGAGTTGATAGAAAAATGATATATCCAACCAAGTGTGTCCCCTTGGGGAGCATCGATACTTTTCGTAAAGAAGAAGGATGGTACGAGGCGGATGTGCATAGATTACCATCAACTTAAAAAATGACTATCAAGAACAGACACCCACTGCCTTGGATCAATGAATTGTTCGATTAGGTAGGAAGATCCAAGATATTTTAAAATATTGAACTGTGATCTGGGTACCATAAGGTATGGATTTGCGGTGAGGATATTCACAAAACCGCCTTTCGTACAAGGTACCGACACTGTGAGTTTGTAGTAATTCCGTTCAGGTTGACCAATGCACCTATGAAATTTATGTCTATGATGAATAGTATATTCAGTAAATATATGGATAAATTTGTTTTGGTCTTTATAGATGACATCCTAGTTTACTCTAAGAGTAAAGAGGAACAGGAGGAACACCTTTGCATAGTACTATGAGTGTTATGAGAACACCAGCTTTACACCAAGTTTGGTGAATGTGATTTTTACAAACCATAGATATAGTACTTGGGTCACATTATCTTTGAGACAGGGATAGATATGGACCTGAAAAAGATTAGAGGCATAGAATAATAGCCTACCCCTACTAGTTTCATAAACATTAGGTCATTTTTGGGATTAGCCGGATATTATCGAAAGTTCATTGAGAACTTCTCAAGAATAGCTTGTCCCATGACAACTTTCCAAAAGAAGGAAAATAATTTCTTTTGGATGACCAAGTGTGAGGAAAGTTTTCAAAACTTAAGCAGCTTTTAATGATCGGACCGATAGAACGAATTGCAGATCCTGATGGGGATTTCATTGTTTGCACAGATGCAAGCAAGGAAGGAATTAGAGGACTCCTCTTACAGAACGATTAGGAAATCTATTATAAATCGTGGAATTTAAAAGAACATGAGCATAACTACCCCACACATTATCTTGAGTTAGGTTCCATCATTCACACATTGAAAATGTGGAGGCACTACCTCATGGAAAGGAAATTCCTTTTGAAGGCAGACAATATGAGTCTGAATTATTTATTTGAGTAACCATATCTGAATGCTAGGAAAGCTAGATGGTTGGATTTCCTTAGTGAGTACCATTTCAAGCTAAATCATATTAAAGGAAAAGAGAACAAGATTGTTGATTCTTTGGGACGACGAAGTCATATGATATATGAGGTGACTTTAATTCAAACCAATTCGTATTTTCATGAGAGGATTAGAACGGGCAACAAAGTTGACCATTTATATGTAGAAATCCTCAAGAAATTCCAAGAGGATAGGTTAGTTCAACAACAAAAAGAGTACAATGTAGACGAAACAACACTGCTATGGTCCAAGGAGAGATTGTACATTCTAGAAGGAGGGGACATTCGATTCGGTATCCTCACAGAATTTCATCAGACACCCTACTCGAGGCTTCCAGGATATCAAAAGATGATATCCGTCATTAAGAGACACTTTTTCTGGCCTAAGTTAAAGGCCGACATTGCATTATTTATCGCAAAACGTCAGGAATGTCAGCTGGACAAAGATGGGCATCATCATCCTTCAAGATTGCTACAACCATTACCCATTCCAAAATGGAAGTTGGAGGTCATTAGTATAGATTTTATCATCAGTATACTGAAAAGTATGAAACAAAATGATTCTATCTTTGTAGTAGTTGACAAATTTTCAAAAGAAACACACTTCATTCCAGTCAAGTTGACCTACAAGGTAGTATACATTGTTGATATCCTCTTGAAGGAAATATTTAGATTGCACCAGATACCCAATGAAATCATCTCTCATCGAGATACTAAGTTTACCATAAACTTTTGGAGATCTTTATTCTTTGGATTAGAGACACAGTTGAACTTTAGTAATGCATATCACTGGTAGACAGATAGACAGGCTGAAAAAGTAAACATTATTGTTGAGGGAATGCTTAGGATGTATGTCATGAAAAACCCCATGAAGTGGGAAGACTACCTACATCTCTCATAGTTTGCGTATAACAACTTTTACCAGACATCCGCCAAGATGAGTCCCTTTGAGGCACTCTACGGACAGAAGTTTCGAACACCGGTTACTTGGGATAGCAAGATGGATCGGCTCATGTTTGGGCCTTATTTGTTAAAGGACATGGAGCAGTCGGTTACCAAAGTTCAGGTGAACCTTAAAGAACCAAAAGATCCCTAGAAATTTTACGCAGATAAGAAATGGAAAGACAAAGATTATCAAATAGGAAACCATGTATACTTGAAAGTAAAAGAAGAACGAATATTGTTGAGCTTGGGAATGTGTGGTAAGTTAGCACCTAGGTTTTGTCGAACCTTTGGAAACAAGCTAAGAGTCCATAATGTTTTCCATATGGCCAATGGAATATGAACCAAAATTACCCGTGCATATAAGAGTCCATAACGTTTTCCATGAATCATTATTAAATAAATATTTTTATGATACTAAACATGTGATTGATTGGTCCTAGATAGATGTCACTACTACATTTCGACCAAAAATCCGACGGCAGTATTGTCGGATTTTCAACACTTCTCTGTCGCATGTACGACACTTATGATTTTTTTTAAGCGTCGGAAACTTGTTGTCGGTTATCCGACATCTTTCAAAACCGTCGGTTAAGCGACACCTATGTTTATCGTTGGTTAAATGTAAAGCGTCGGTTAAGCGACAGATTTGTTTCGACGGCAGTGAAATTTTTCAAGAAAATAATCTTCATGCCGTCGGTTAAGCGACAGAAGATCCGTCGGATAATCGACGGTTATTCAATTTTTTAAAAAACAAATAATGCATAAGAGCTTGAGAGCCGTCGCTTAAGCGACGAATATGGAGAGTAACCGTCGGATTTGCTACATCAAGAACTGTCGCTTAAGCGACGCATATGGAAGGTAACCGTCGGATGTGCAACAACAAGAACTGTCGCTTAAGCGACGGCATGGAATTTTGTTTTAAAAAAAAATATTTCAAAATTGGTAATACTCCCGCGGACAGTTCTCTAATTTTCAAAGACATTTCATCTGCAAGTAGTGGAGTAATGGTGAAAGCTTTAGCCTTTGATGTGGGAGGTCATGGGTTGAAGTTATGTCACCCGTTCCATCTGTGCACATGACCATCAACATGAAACCAGTCCACAACAACGCATGCCATCTGGGGCTTTTCGATTTCAGCTGCCACTAAGATACTCAAATAGCTCCCTCATAAACATATTTCAATATGACTGCTTGCATGTGTTGCTATTTGCGCTGGGAGGCGTCATTACGAACCACGGTGGGGAAGCGTCAACCTGCAGAAACTAAGATTATAATGGGACTATAACGCTTCAATCGAAGGAGTGATGAATAGGAGATGTTGTCCCCAGTCAACCCTTAATTCTATTCACCCAAAAGATGAAATTGGTCTTTAGAATTCTGTCAATTACAAGTCCAATTCGACTCGCAGACTGGGTGGAAGTTAATGCTTCACGATCGTAGTATCATTTGCTTAATGAGACCTTAACAGCATCTCTT
>LPNX010095400.1:0-14446 GCA_001517045.1 Pseudotsuga menziesii
CGTAACAGAATTGGCGACTCTGCTGGGGAGTTCCTAGTAATTGTCCTTTGGGGGTTGATCTCTTGGCATTCAATGTATTTGAATTGGTCTCTCTCTCTTGTTTCCGTGTCGGGTATGGGGGCATGTATGCCTGCTAGAGCCTAATTGGTGTGAATTTAGTCTCAGCTTGTCTGTTTGCCTTGAATTTGTGCATCTTTTTCTTCCTGTACACGGATTTGTCACTTACAGTCGCGTATACACGCGGTTTCCCCTGGTATAGTCGCGTATACACGCGGGTTTACTGCGCACAGTCGCGTATACCCTGGTTTTTACCTTTTGTGGAAGATAGTGGATTGCTGGGTGAATGTTGTTAGTTGCTGAGTCTCCTTTGGCACTGCCTGAGTCTGTTAATACCTCTGTTTTTTACCAGAAACATTTTTTTTAGCCTAAATTTTTTCTTTTAGGAAAGTTCTTGTCATGGCATCTTTGATTTTTTGTTTGAGATTAGTGCATTAGAGTCCTTTTGCCTTATTGCTTTGCTGGAATGTTGTTTATGTGTGCTTGTAGAGTCTGGGGTGGTTAGAATCATTCTTTTGCTTTTTGTATCTCTTTATTTTCAAAAAATCCAAAATATTTGCTTATCGTCATGCATTGCATTATGCATTTTGCATTGTACTTGCATTAGATCTAGATTTGCTTTGGAGTAATAGTTAGGAATCCATATAGGGAAATTTGCATTCAGCATTTGAAGAAATTGTGGATTCACGTAGTACGCATACCCTGTTTTCATGGACACAATGCATTTGCATTGATTGTTAGGTGCGCATTTTACTTCTTGTTGCGTCATAACACCATTAGTTGCACGACCATATCCTATTTTTGAGTAATAAAGCCAAACTAAAATCAACGCTAAATAAAATGAATTACACTCTTTTCTTTTCTAGGGTGCACCAACAAGATTAGGTTTTAGGATCTTGGAATAGTTCATTGAAAGTTAATTCTCCAAGATCACTAAACGACAACAAGTAGGTGTCTGTCCAGGGAATGTGTGAAATCCTTGGTATAACCAGCGTTCTCAGGAAGCTCCTCTCAAAAGGGAGTCAAGCACTAGGCAGTGTGAGCAGTTGTTGATTGGGATAACCCCTGGTCGAGAACTGTGTAGCACCGGCGATATAGCCAGGATTGTATTCGTATCTGGGGGCTCTTTCGGGAGTTTAGGGCTTTGCTACCCTGCCCATATGGTCAATCCCGCCTGCGAATGTCCACCTGAGCGTTGATTATATTGAGGTGACCTTAGTGACCTTACCTAGGATATCGAGGGGGTACGTGTAGAGGTTATTCTGCATGTGTCCCGACCAGGTTGGGGTCGGACAGCACAGTCGCTTTACGCGTTGAAGCTGAGAGCCACAATAATTGGTTTCAAACCTCCGCTTGTGGTGACAAGGGCCTCTCAAGCCTCTCCTAGGCGAGACATACCGGCCACATTCGGGAGCTCACTTATCCAGCCCTTGTTTGCTTGCTTTTGGCTTTAGATTTTATAGTGATTGCTTTGTGCACGCTAGTTGGCCGAGGGTTGACGTAAATAGAGAGTCTTTGCTTTTTTGTTGAGTCATTGTAGAGTCAGGTGCGGTTCCATGCCGTTCTCGTCTGTTAGCAAGACTTATGCCTTCCAATTCTCCTCCTCCTTTTGGAGAGGGGCCTAGACGGTCCAGGCGGACTGTATGACACACTGATTCACACACCATGGAGGATCATTCAGAGAGTATTCCTGAGCCACCTACTCCTATTCGTATTGATGATGGGGAATTTACTCCTACATACGATCCCTCACCTGACCTAGCTGAGATCGGTCCTGTTATTTCCCAGATAGGATCTTTACATGATAGACCTACTCACACTAGGCCAGATTCCCCATTGACCCGTTACCGGTATGGAATGCCAGATGATGCCGAGACTCACTTTGACCCTCCTAGCACCAGCTACGGTAGTTATGTTACGACTGGTTTTCCTATGCACGATTTGACATTTCATGTTGAATCCAACTTTGACCCTAACACTATGCCTGGGGGCATTCCCATGCCTTACCTTGTGGAGAGGTTTGGGAGTACTAGTCACATTGCACCTTCCATCCCAGCGGTGGAAGCTACATCTTATATACCTACTAGGTCTAGAGTTAGTGATCCCATAGCGATACCAGGTTCTAGACGAGTGACGATAGGCACTAGCACATATCTTATTACTGAGATTCCTTCATCCTCGCTTCCAAGTTCTTCAAATGCAAATCCTCCACCTTACTCACGTGGTCCTTCGAGTCGGCACGTAGCTATGAGTCAGATCCGTACTGCGATTACTAGACCTATTGTGTCTCAAGCCTACATACCACCCGTAGTTTCAGGAGGTTATGTTCATGTTTCTAGAGGTCAGGTTGCTACTTCCTCGACATATATCCCTACTTCTGGCATGTATATTCCTACTTCCAGAATGTATGTACCTACCTATGGAGTGTCTCATGGGGCATCGCAAGCGATGACCTATGGACCCTACTATGGGGCGCAGTATGGACAGGTCTCTTCACCTTATGGAGGCGGGTATTCACAACCTGCTTACTCTCCTAACTATGGCTTTGTAGCTCCTACTAGTCAAGGTCCACCTCATTATGCTACTTCCACGCCACCCTATACGGGTCATACAGGAGGAGGTCACCATGGCCAAGGTCATGGTGGTAATCAATCCTATATGAACCAGGGAGCGGTCCATAGAACTCATCATCCTAGGCTCCCTTTCCTCACAACACTCAATTTACCTAACTTATCGAGACTTACGAACGATCCTATGGCTCATGACCCGGCTTGGCCGGCTGTCCCTACCAAGCTTCCTTCGGACATACCTAAGTTCGAAGGCAAACCAGGAGAGGATCTGACTGAACACGTTACGACATTTCACCTATGGTGCTCTTCCAATTCATTGCATCAGGACTCAATCCGTTTGAGACTATTTCAATGCACCCTTACAGGGCCTGCGGTGAAATGGTATATAGAGGTACCTAGGGGTGCCTTTACTTTGTTCGACGACCTTGCGATGACTTTCCTTAATCACTTCCAGCTACCAGTGCACTATGATGTTGGTATTGAACTCTTGTTGACATTCAAGCAAGATAAAGCCACCCGTATTTCTGATCATATTCAGGAGTGGCGTAGACGAAAGAGATTAATCAAAGCCTTTATACCGCCGGAGTTCCTCCTTGAGTGGTTCCTCAAATCTTTATTGCCATATATCGCGAAGGATGTTTCCACATCCGGAGTGCAGAATGAGGAACAAGCCATCTTTAGGGCACAGGAACTATACTTGATCTATGCTCAGTCTGGTTTGTTATATGAGATTATACCTAACGCCCCTCGTTCTAGTTTCGATCCCAAGGTCAAACCTGGACCACATGCCGATGGCATTGTGGGTAGTGCAAGTAAGAAACCTGCAGGTTCGGTTGCGAAACAAGTTGCTCAGTTGTCTATCAACCAATCTGCCTCGGGACAAGCTACGGCTTCGTCTCAGCCTGCCCAAGCGGCGAATGTACTTGCTGTGCAATCGTCCGACCAGAAGGGTAACCAACAACCCTGAGGGAATCGAAAAAAGGGTAAAAACAATAATAATAAGAAGGGTGGGAATAAAAATGAGAATGCCAGCAATAATGACAAGAACAATAAAAATGCTGGGGGGGACAAGCAGAATAAACGTAAGGTTAAGTTTCCTTGCAAGCTTTGTAAGGACGATCACCTCACTTACTTGTGCCCTAGGATGGATGAAGCTTCGAAGTTCATAGCACAGGGCCCAGCTGTGTTAACGAACCTTTTACCGCATAACCAGAATATGAACTCGAAGTCCCATGATCAATCTAGTGATGAAGATCCACCTGAAACTAGTGGTCATGGGTGCATTAATATGGTCCGTGCCGCGAAAGTTGTGACGCATGCGAAAGATTATACTTCGTCACAACCCAACCCAGGCAAAGAACCTGATCCACCAGGAACCCCTTTGTGTATTGAGAAACCTGCGGATAAACCTGAGGCTGCACCTCGCATTCCTAAGGGGGTACTTAAGAGTTCGGGGCATAATCCAAATGCCCAAGCAGCCCAGAATTATTCAGTTGTCAAGGACTTGGGTCATACTCCTTGTGCGATGTCTGGATTGAAGTGCTTCAGAGTTGTCCGTCACAAAGGAAGGCTTTGCTTTCCGCTCTTGGTGTGAATGGTGATGATTCTTCCTCAGTGATCAAATTTGAAACCGCAGGACATCAGCTTCGCTTTCCCTACTATGTGTCCCTTTTGGTGCATGTAGAATGTCTTAATATGATCGTCAAGCGTACTGTGATTGACGAGGGCGCTGCTGCTTCTGTGATGTCTTTGTCTTGTTGGAAGGGTCTTGGTTCTCCTGAGTTGTCAAAGTCTACGACCATGTTAACTGCTTTTGATGGGAGATCATTTAGGCCGCACGGTATCCTTCCTTCTCTTAAAGTCCATTTGGGAGGGAAGACCGTTGCGATAGAGGTCGAGGTGGTTGATGCGCCCCTTGACTACAACCTCTTACTGGGAAGGAATTGGATGTATAGTATGCAAGCCCTTGCGTCTTCCGTGTTTCGCATTGTATGCTTTCCTCATAATGGGAATATTGTAACGATTGATCAGATGGCATTCAAGAATCCGCCTGTTAGTGCATCTTCGGAAGCTTCGGTTCCGAAAGTTGAACATTCCCAACCGGCAACTGGGAGTGTGGGTGTAGGTATGTATCTGTCCCTCATGGGAACCTTTAGTTGTCCTGCACCTGTCCTCATGATAGGATCTAGTTTCGATGGTGCTTCCACGTCTACGAGATCAGTGCCTTTTCACACAAATCATATGGGAGATCCTTGGATTCTTCCTTCACCGAGTCCTTTGAATGAGACCATTGAGACGAGTGTGCCGTTGCCTGCAGTCGTGATAGCTTACCAAGCTAATCTCCAGTATGCTGCAGATCCTTGTTCTTCTTCTTCACGGATAGAGGAAGAAAACCCCTATGTGCTGCCGGCATGGGCAGTACAGTCTTCTCATGCCCACGACTGCCTTGATACGGTTTTCCCTTTAGATGAAGCGATCATCGAGGCTATGTCGGGAGTTGAGGCACCATGGGAGGAACTTCATCATAGATCATATTTCATTCCAGAGCTTGACCTTTTGGATGCGGATTATAGGGAGATTCTTAGACAGAAAGTTGGTAGACCCATGATTTCATAAAGCTCTCCTGGTCAAATGGCTGATGGAAACATGGCGAACATATCGTCAACTATGCCTATCAACATTTCTCGCAACCCTGGTACAATTGAGAATGTCAACATTGGGGCGGATTGTTCCCAAGATGAGATTCGCGAGTATACCGAGTTGTTCAAGGAATTCCGTGATGTTTTTGCTTGGTCTTACGATGAGATTCCAGGGATTGACCCTCGGATTGTCGAACACGAAATCAAGACTTACCCCAACGCTAAGCCCGTTCGACAGCGTTTACGCGCGGTAAATCCTAGGAAAGCACCCGCCATAAAGGCAGAGATAGAGAAGCTATTGAAAGCTGGTTTTATCTATCCTGTTCCCTTGATGGAGTGGGTTTCAAACCCCATTCCGGTGGATAAGAAGCAAGGAGCGATCCATATATGCACTGATTTCCGTGATTTAAATCGTGCCTGTCCTAAGGATAACTTCCCCACACCGTTTATGGATCATATTTTGGATGAGTGTGCGGGTAGCGAGGTGTTCTCCTTTATGGACGGCTTTTCCGGATATAATCAGATTCAAATTAAACCTGAGGACCAACATAAGACCGCATTTATTTGTCCTTGGGGAACATTTGCGTATCGAAAAATTCCTTTTGGCCTTAAAAATTCCGGAGCTACCTTTCAGTGGGCGATGACCTTGATTTTCCACGATCTCAAGTCCATTATTGAAGTATTTTTGGATGACCTCGCTACTCATTCTCGCATGAGGATGCGTCATTCTTATCACTTGAGATTGGTGTTCGAAAGATGGTGGCATTATGCTGTTAGATTAAACCCTCATAAGTGCATCTTTTGCGTGAAATCAGGTCGTTTTATAGGATTTATCGTTTCAAAAGAGGTATAAGAGTCGACCCTTTGAAGGTTGAGGCAATACTTCAGTTGTCTCCCCCGCGAAATATTCGTCATCTTCAGTGTTTCCAAGGCATGGAAAACTTCCTACGAAGATTTGTTGTCAATTTCGCCAATTTGACTAGAGGTTTCATGCGTCTCCTAAAGAAGGATACTCCCTTTGAATGGGATGAGCGAGCCCAGGAGTCCTTCGATGCACTTAAGCGAGCCCTAGCATCGGCTCCGGTGATTAGTCCTCTGGATTATAGGCGTGATTTCTTATTATATGTGGCCGCGTCTTTAGAGACGATTGGGATGGTTTTGGTTCAGGAGGATGAGGAGCTCCAGGAGCATTTCATATATTATCTGAGCCGAAACCTTATTGACGCAGAGATTCGGTATTCTCATGTCGAGAAGCTTGCCTTAGCTACCGTACATGCGGTGCAGCGTTTGAGACATTATATTCTCCTTCGCCAAACCTTGGTTGTTGCCCATGTCAATCCATTTCAATTCGTCCTCACACGTAGGATGATTGGGGGAAAATATAATAAATGGATTGTCATTCTGCAAGAGTTTGATCTCGAGTTTGTTTCGGCAAAATCGAAGAAATATTTAATCTTTGCAGAGCTCATATTGGATTTTTCGAGCGAGGCTGAGGAGTCGGTATGTGAAGATACGTTCGTTGATGAACACATTTTCTTGATCTCAACGGCTGACCCATGGTATGGTGATATCATAGTATATTTGCAAACGCAGAGAACCCCTACTCACCTCTCACGAGATGAGTGACGTCGATTACGTCACGTTTCTAAGAACTACCTCATAGTGGACAATACTTTGTACTGCCATGGAGTAGATTCCCTTTTACGACGTTGTTTAACTCATGATGAAGCTGAGGTAGTGCTTAATGATTGCCACGGAGGGGCGTGTGGTGGTCATTTATCTGGGCTTTCTACAACTCAAAATATTTTGAGAGCAGGATATTTCTGGCCATCGATCTTCAAGGATTGTATTGAAGCGGTCAAGAGGTGCCACCCTTGCCAGGTGTTCGCACGTAACATGCGCTCGAAGCCCGCCCCATTACACCCTATTATCACCGCCGGTCCCTTCACCAAATGGGGGCTATATTTTATGGATTGCAACCCAGCTTCGGCTGGGGGGCACCATCATATCATAGTGGCTGTCGATTACTTCACGAAATGGGTTGAGGCAATGCCTACAGTAAAATCCGACGGTGAGACAGCCGCTCACTTTGTATTCAACCAAATCATCTCTAGGTTCGGGATTTCGAGAGAGCTTGTCACTGACCAAGGCTCGCACTTTCAGAATCGTATGATGGAAGAGTTGGCATCCAAGTTAGGATATAAGCAAGAGCACTCCTCTTCTTACTATCCTCAAGCGAATGGACAGGTTGAAGCAGTGAATAAATCACTTAAGTCCATTCTCCAACGAACCATCGCACAAAGCAAGACGAATTGGCATATCATGTTGTACCCTGCTTTGTGGGCATACCGAACTGCGGTAAATACTGCCACTGGTTTTTCTCCATATCAGCTTGTTCATGGAGTGGAGTCAATATTACCGGTTGAATGCGAGATTCCTTCGTTGAAGTTAGCCGTGGAACTCTTACCAGACACTTCGCCTTTGGAGGAGCGTTTGGTTCACCTTGAACAACTCGATGAGCAGCGTAGAGATGCCTTGGTGACTCTAGAGGTTAATAAGCGTTGCGTGAAGGCCCAATACGATAAGTCTGTCTGTCCGAGAGTGTTTAGTGAGGGAGACTTGGTCCTTTTGTGGGATCAATTGAAAGAACCCTTGGGGGCAGGGAAGTTCAATCCTATGTGGCGTGGTCCTTACGTGGTCAAGCGTGTATTAGAGAAGGGTGCCTACGAGTTAGTGGATTACGAAGGGACAGTCTTGGCGGAGCCTAGAAATGGGCTCTATCTTAAAAAATACTATGCATGATCTTTAGCCAAGGATGTTTGTTGTATATTATTGTACAGCTTTTTTGCATAGTTAGGTCTTGTTTATCGTGATCGGGTTTGTGATTAGTTTCCATTTCTTGTGGCAGATGTCAATGGAATCTTCCACCTACATAGGATTCGCGGATGGTGCAAGCCGTCACACTCAACACTCAGCCTCAGTTGCTTGGGTGATTTATACTCCTATGGGTCATGTATTGTCTTCAAGAGGTGTATGTCTACGGCCATCTTCCAACAATGTTGCTGAATATAGTGTCGTTATCGAGCTTCTACGGGATGCCATTTCGCATGGTATTCTCTCTCTTGAGGTACATCTTGATTCAGAGTTAGTAGTGTCAAAGCTAAATGGTTTGTACCATGTTAGAGATCCGACGTTATTGAGGAGATTCTTACGTGTGAGATTGTTAGAACGAAAGTTTGAGAACATAACATATATACACATTCCAAGAAATTATAATCAAAGTGCTGACTCATATGCTAACTATGTGTTAGATTGGCATTTGTTTCATTCATTATAAATTAATCATAAACACAATTTTTACACATGTAAATAAATAAACCGATCACCATAAAACTTTTTTATATACATCAAAAATGTGGTAATACATAATGTCATAATACAAAATTGGGGCTTTGAAAGCCACCATCATATACACGGTAGTACAAAATAGATACACTCCCAGGTGTCTAGTCCTGTGGAGGTGGATGAGGGTTGTGATCATGATATGTCACCACGGCTCTAGCTAGCCGCCGGAATAAACGCACCCATGCGCGTGGTACACCAACCACTTGTCTCTGCATAGCCTCAGGCAAGTCCTCGACTTGCACGATGGGAATCCTGTGAGTCAGTCGCACGAAGTTGGTATGGATGCTTTGGAGCGTTCGCTCCGCATCCACACGAATGGACAGGTTGAAGCAGTGAATAAATCACTTAAGTCCATTCTCCAACGAACCATCGCACAAAGCAAGATGAATTGGCATATCATGTTGTACCCTGCTTTGTGGGCATACCGAACCGTGGTAAAGACTGCCACTGGTTTTTCTCCATATCATCTTGTTCATGGAGTGGAGTCAATATTGCCGGTTGAATGCGAGATTCCTTCGTTGAAGTTAGCCGTGGAACTCTTACCAGACACTTCGCCTTTGGAGGAGCATTTGGTTCACCTTGAGCAACTTGATGAGCAGCGTAGAGATGCCTTGGTGACTCTAGAGGTTAATAAGCGTCGCGTGAAGGCCCAATACGATAAGTCTGTCTGTCCGAGAGTGTTTAGTGAGGGAGACTTGGTCCTTTTGTGGGATCAATCGAAAGAACCCTTGGGGGCAGGGAAGTTCAATCCTATGTGGCATGGTCCTTACGTGGTCAAGCGTGTATTAGAGAAGGGTGCCTACGAGTTAGTGGATTACGAAGGCACAGTCTTGGCGGAGCCTAGAAATGGGCTCTATCTTAAAAAATACTATGCATGATCTTTATCCAAGGCTGTTTGTTGTATATTATTGTACAGCTTTTTTGCATAGTTAGGTCTTGTTTATCGTGATTGGGTTTGTGATTAGTTTCCATTTCTTGTGGCAGATGTCAATGGAATCTTCCACCTACATAGGATTCGCGGATGGTGCAAGCCGTCACACTCAACACTCAGCCTCAGCTGCTTGGGTGATTTATACTCCTATGGGTCATGTACTGTCTTCAGGAGGTGTATGTCTACGGCCATCTTCCAATCATTGTTGCTGAATATAGTGCCGTTATCGAGCTTCTACGGGATGCCATTTCACATGGTATTCTCTCTCTTGAGGTACGTCTTGATTCAGAGTTAGTAGTGTCAAAGCTAAATGGTTTGTACCATGTTAGAGATCCGATGTTATTGAGGATATTCTTACGTGTGAGATTGTTAGAACGGAAGTTTGAGAACATAACATATATACACATTCCAAGAAATTATAATCAGGTGATATCGTCTCCTCTTCCCCTCCGTCTATGACGTGGGAAGCCCTCTGGTCGCCGTGGTCCCACATCTGCACATGAATGGTAGATGTCATTATGTATTGTCACCCAAAACCATGTCTTTTTTATTCCATTAATCAAGAAAACACAAAAAAATTAAATAATTCAAATTTTTTTTTTAAAAGAGTAAGGGTTGAGATTCGTTACCTATGTCTCCATATGCTGACCCTGGTGGTAATGGAATGTCCGGGTCTCCTCGGAAGTCTATCCCTGCATAAGGGTAGTCCTCTAATGCAACAATTTGTCGTTGCCACCATGGAAAAAAGTCTGCTGGATAAGGGTTGGCCACCCTACCACCCCCCAGTCTGCGCATCATGTCTGCCCAACATCCTTGGGCCGAATCTCGAACCCCGTGGAGAGGAACATCCACTCTAGGGATCAACCCTAGAACACACTCGAAGAAAAACATGCTCAAGATACTACTGAACCCGAAGTTCCGTATCCTACCTGCCTTGCACTCACTGAGCTGATCTTTCATGTTGCTCAGTAGGGAAGTGCTCCAGTCATAGATGGTCGGTGTCATGCACTCCACCGCATAGAACATCAATGGCCGAGAGGCCTGATGGAGTGATGCTAAGCCTGCTATCCTGCCCAGCGTCAGTAGTATGGCCTTTAGGCCCAGTACCTGTATAGCGTTGGTGGGAACTTGGCTCCCCACCTTCTCCGTCTCTGGGTAGCAGTACACAGCTATGTACTCGTCGATAGTCAGCCCATGACCTGGCCCTTCTCGAGCACGAAGGTTCACCATCTCACCTCACCATGATAGACTTGTGATAAAGTAGATATCCTCCACCTCAATGGTGAGGGACATACCGTCTAGCCGGAAGGACTCTGAGTCCGAATCCCAATAGTCTACAAGCATCTGTAGTAGTCCTGGTTTGGCCCTCAAGCCACCTAGGCACCAAAACTTGTAGAGTCCGCATCTTCTTGGAGCTTCTTGAGCCATTCTGTCAGCCCTTACTGCTTCCTCTACGTCACCATGCTCGCGTTCTCACCACTCTAGCACCATCCTGCATGAGAATTTGACCAAAATGTCCATTAGATTCTTGTAAATCCTTATGCGCGGCGTCATACACGGCTGTTTTGAAAACAGCCGCGTATGTACGCGGTTTCTGGTCCCTTTTCTGCGTATAGCCATCCCTATATGCGGAAAAAGCCTCGATACCTGCGTGGGCCGTAGCGCTCATGTAAGTTTGGCCTTTAAAAATTCATTTGACCATGAAAAATTATAAAAATTGTATTGAAATGCAAGCAGAGAACATGAGTAAATACCTGGAAGAATCGGTTGTGAATTCCGCCGGCTGGATCTCCTGGAATTTGCAGTTGAATATCAGAGCTCAAATGGGTAAAAGTTTCAAATGATTTCTATTTTTTACTATTTATAGAAAAAATTTCAAAATATTTGAAAATTTTTACCCTCTTTCCTATATTTTTGACCGTTTCTAACCATTTTGGACCGTTTCTGACCTAATTGGTGATGTAGAAGACCGTTTTCAGCGTCGTTTCAGCCTTTGGATTGACTCGTTCATACTAATCTCAGGTATAATGTATATACTGGCATATAGGTTAGGTTCACCACCGCTTGCATTTTGCATGACCTTATGACCATGTCACTATATCCTTAGGTACGAACCCACTCTATTATGTCACGGAACCTTCTTGCTGCTATAGAAGTGGCATGATATGAGTGGTAGAGACTCACCTTACATGGGTACCCTAGTTATCTCCTTATTTGTATTTGGTACCCATGCCGATGTTTCCCCCTTTAGGGTGTGGGAGTCTGTTGTATAGTATTGCCATGACATTTAGCAAGAGCCTCATACTCCTCTTGATCTTATGTTGGCCATGACCCCCCAGACTCCCTTGTATCAAGTTGTGGATGCATTATCATGAGCTTTTCCTGTCTTATTGAGCTTTATGCCGGCTCCCCTGACATTGCGTTTCAGCCATATAGCCCGAGCTTGTCTCATGTCTAGCCATGCAGAGCCTTTCTTTATATCTTTCGCAGCTTGATTCCTTTTTTACCGGGAGGGGAATTTCCCCTGAGTGTCAATATCCTACACATTTATCCTTGCATTGAGCATAGGTATGTTCCACTGCTTGGAACTAGTTTGTTTTCCTTTATGACACTCGTCTCCTCCTAGTTTGTAACTATAAAGCTAGTTTATTCTTTTTTCAAGCTTTTCAAATAACTGAAAAAGACCAAAAAAATCAAAAAACCAAAAATCCGGATAAGAAAAGATATTATCTTTGGTAGTTGTCGAGTCGTGTCGCCTTTGAACAGAGCACTGTATATCACATCCATTGGTTGGGTTATAGTTTGACTTTAGGAGCTGTACTCGTTATCTGAGTTTTATCTCCATCGACTGGTTAAGCTTCTAGTCCCTATGGAGCCTCTATTGATGCCTCCTGCATCATAGAGATGTCCCAGTTTGTATATCGAATCTATACTGCCTTCATTCAGTCACCATACGCCGTTATGCTCTTGTTCAAAGGAAGTTGAAACCTGAGTCGGCCATTCCTCAGTTATCTTGACTTTGCATGTAGGCCATTCCCGGTACAGTTACTGGTTCATGCACCTTATGATCGAGTTCTTCCATATTATACAGCCTTGTTGATTACCTCGTGTTGGATGATGGGGTATGCCCTAATGCCCTCCTTCCAGCAGATTTCATCCCATCGACGTCAGATCATTTATTCTGGGATTGGAGTCTAGAGTCATTTTGAGTTCCTTGAGACTTGCAATCATTAGTGGCAGGTTCTCTCGCCATCGACAGTTTTGGGAATACATCAATGTCCCCTGATCGATGGATTCTCTCAAGTGTTCGACCTCAACACATTTATTCACACTTGTTAGTTTCCACTCTAGTATCTTGATTCCCAATTGCATTATTGGTGGGTGATCTCGCATCTGTTAACGGTATACATCAATGACCAGTAATCAGACGATGGACTACTATGTTTGACCTCGACACCTCTATTCGCATAGTAGGACATGTACTCGTAGCGTTTTGTGTAGAAGACCTTCCATATTGGTGGCATCCACTATATGCTACCTCCTTGATCATGCCAGTGTTCATGAGATTTCAGCTCTCGTGACTTGTTCCAGTATATGTCATACATTTCCAGCCACTATGGAGAGAATTGAGAGTAACAAAACTATAGTCCATTGTTGCCAGAACTTATGCTTGAGTCTGCATCCCTTTGTCCCTTGGAGCACTGTTGTGTTCTTCCCAAGCTTGCCACAAAGAGAGAATTGAGACTAACAAAACTATAGTCCATTGTTGCCAGAACTTATGCTTGAGTCTGCATCCCTTTGTCCCTTGGAGCACTGTTGTGTTCTTCCCAAGCTTGCCTTTTGCTAGTAAGCTTGCTATTAAAGTGATGGAGGATTGAGGTGGTGGAGGCCCAAGTGGGGGATTCAGTTTCTCCGGTTCACAGACGTGCCGTCAGAGGTTGTCACTTGTAATCTCTGATTCATATTAATAGAAATATCTTTTCCTGTCCAGTAATGTGTATTTGAATGAATATGGTATCCATTGGAATATGTCAAATGCTTATACATTATTGATTATATATGCTAGAATAGATCTAACACCATGAAATATAGTATGCTTGTATTGTTTACTTGTTGTTGAGGACGTGCTATAACAATTCAAGCTGAAGATTGGAAAGCTCAACGGGGATCTACTTCAACCGTCTGGAATAAGGTACGAGGTTCGATCCTTTAGTGTTAGATGTTTTTATTTCTATTGCATATTGGAGAAGATTGATTTCTGGAAAGGTGCATCAGAAGGAAGGCGCGGCTCAACTAGACTATCCAAATCAAAGGAAGCAATCCAGGGACTTGGTGGGGGTTGATCCGAAGCGAGTTCAATGCCCCCTTGTTCAGTAGGTTCTGAACTGGCAGTGAAGAAAATGTGACTAGCAGACACTTCACTCTCCAAAGTAAGGTTCAACTTTGACCTTTATCTGGAAAGGTGCATTAGAAGGAAGGCGCGGCTCAACTAGACTATCCAAATCAAAGGAAGCAATCCAGGGAATTGGTGGGGGTTGATCCGAAGTGAGTTCAATGCCCCCTTGTTCAGTAGGTTCTGAACTGGCAGTGAAGAAAATGTGACTAGCAGACACTTCACTCTCCAAAGGAAGAGTGGGATTGATCGATAATGGAATCGATTCAACCGCTTCGTGGTACCACAACAGACAGCTAGACTCCAAAAATCAATCTTTCCCAATATGCAATAGAAATAAAAACATCTAACACTAAAGGATCTAACCTCGTACCTTATTCCGAACGGTTGAAGTAGATCCCCGTTGAGCTTTCCAATCTTCAGCTTGAATTGTTATAGCACGTCCTCAACA